>MU623474.1:0-95917 GCA_025201765.1 Daldinia sp. FL1419 | reverse complement strand
TTTAATAAAATAATATATATTTTACAATTTTAGTATTATATTTATATTAAAAAAAAGTTCTTTTTAAAATAATATTAATTTTATTTAATGTAATATTTAATTTAAAATATTAAAGAAGAGTTATGGGAATATTTTTTATTAAGGTTTATATTAAAATTAAAGGAGGTATTTTTTATGAATTTTAAAGAAATATTATATTGATTTAATTATATCAAATATTTTTTAAAAATATTGTATTTAATTTTAATATATATAATTTATTAATTAGCCATATTTTTAAAGAAATTCTTTTTAAATTGTTAATTATTTATATTATAGATATTTTATATTTATTTATATTTAATAGAAATTGAAGATTTATACCTATTTAAAAAGTAATTTCTAATAATAAAATATACCTTTATAATAATTATTAAATTTTTTTTTAATTTTTTAAATAATTAATTTAATAAGATTTTATATAAAAAGGTTTTAGGTTATATAATTATTTTTATAAATAATATTTTTTAAATAACTAATATTTTATCTTATTTAATTAAAAATATTTTAAATAAAATTATTATAATATAATATAATCTTAATAAATTTATTAAAAAAGATTTTTTATCATTTTTTAGATTTAAAAAATCTATATTAAAAAAAATTTTATTATAATTAAAAATGAATAATTATTTATATATTAAAATTCCTTTAAATAAATAATTTTGGGATTAGTAATCAATAAGAAAAGATAAAATAATTTTAAATACCTTATTAATTTTAATATAATATATTTCTAATATTAAAAAAAAATTAATAAAATGGGTTATTTATATCTTTTAATAAAGGGATCTTTTACCAACATTTTATAATGTTTTAAATAAAAAAATAATTAATAAATTAAAATAAAAAATTAATTTAAATATAGAAAATATAATAAAAGAAGATCTTATAAAAATTAAAATATTATTTATTAAAGGAAGATAGGATATCCAAAAAAAATTATTATTCATAAATTCTTTAGAATTTTTTAATTTAAATAATAATAAAATAAATAATTTTTAAAAAATAAGATTTATTTACCAAATTATTTGTAATAAAAAATCATTAAATAATAACATTACTAATAAACCCAAATTTTTTAAAGAAATTATTAATAATTAACCATACATAAAGATATTATTTAAATCCAAATTTTTAAATATCCAAAATCTTCACTATTTCATAAGCACTTTTATAACATTCTTTTTATATAATTAAAATAACTTTATTACAATAAATCAAATTAAAAAAAATAAATTAACCACTTTTAAAAAAAAGAATTTTATTTTATAAATATAAATAAATATTCTTTTTATCTATTAAAAAATAATGCCTTTATATACCATATAAAATAAAATATATAAAAATTAATAAATTTCTATAAATAAATATTTATTAAATTATTCTAATATAGAATTAATATTATTATACATCCAATATTCTCTTTCTTTATATTTAATTAAATAATTAAAAATAATAATACATATATTAATTAAATATATATGAATAAAAAGACCTTTTATAAGATAATTGAAATTTACAATTTATTTATAAAAAAATAATTATAGTAAGTTGGAGAAGATTTTTAAATAAATTATTAAATTAATAATTTTAAAATAAAATTATTATTAAAAAAAATTACTATTTATAAATACTAACAATTATTTTTTAATAAAAAAAAAATCTTATAATATAATAAATTAAAAAATATAATTATATAATATAAAATACCTATTATTTAATTTATAAATAACCCTAATAATATAATATTACTAATTTATATAAAAATTAATTAGAAATTTTAAAGAAATAAATATTTAAAAAAATTAAAGTAATAAATGGAAAAAAAGTTAGTACTTATTAATAAATCTTTAATAAAAGAAATAAATTAAGATCTGGTATCTTTTATAATATAATTTTATATTTATATAGATGTTTTTTTTGAATATATTATTAAAGTTTATTTTAAAAATAAAATATTTAATTTAATTAATTAATATTTTAGAATTTTGGAAATGAACAAATAAAATACATTTCATTTTTATAATTTTTTATAGTACTATAATAATATTGGTATGGAAAAGATGATGGAAGATTTAGTAGGAAATAATAAATAAAAAGAAATTAATAAATTTTTAAAATGGATTAATAAATATTTTTAAGAAGGTTTTAATTACATTATTTTAAATAAAAAATTTTATTATTTTAGTAAGATATGTTTTAAATCATCCAAAAACTTATATAATAATATTTATAAATTAAAAAAAAAATAGAAAAATAAAGCCCAATATGTAATAATTGTAGTATAAATCCATTAATATATAATAATATACTAAAAATATAAAAAAATAAATAAATTAAATAGATGTTATTTTGGGTAATCTTAAAAAAAAATTAAAAATATATATATTAATAATAATAAGGTTTTTTATATTAAAAGAAATTTTAATAATTATATATAATAGAATAAAGTTATGGTTATAATTATGTGATATAATTACAACTTTTTATTAATTTATATTATTACCTAAACTTTAGTGTTCTTATACTATATTACAAACTATACTATAAAATTAAAAATGCTTTTTTATTAAAGATTTATACTTATAACTTTATTTTTAAATTAAATTATTATAAGTTATTATAATCAAGAAAATAATAATAAAATTGAAAAAGTTTAAAGAATTATGATACAAATTTCAAATTAAATTTTTTCTTAATAAGAATTATTATTTATTAAAGTATATAATTATTTACTTAATTATAATATGTATTATTACTCTTTAAAAAAATAATGTTAATTATATTCCAATATAATCTATTTTATCATTTGGTACAGGTAATCACATTTACACAAATTTGCTAGGAATTACTCTGATGGCGATAGAGGTTTTTAAATAAACAAATCTTTATTTTTTGATAAAAATAATTATAAATCAAATATCTTTAAGATTTATATATATTAAAAGCCATTATTAAAAAATATATATTTATATAAATATATTTCTATTATCAACATTATATTAAAACTTATATTCAAAGGTTTACAATTATATAAAGTAATATTTGATGGATTAATAAAAGATAATTAATTCTACTAGAAAATTATTTATTTTAAATAAAATAATATAAAGATTTTTATTTTTTTTTTAATAAACTCCTTACCTTTAATATTTAATAATAATAAATTATATAATCAAAATATTACAATCTATTTTATTTTATTTATTTTTTAAGAAGCATTTGTTAAATGGATGTAATAGATTCTATTAAAAATATGGGAAGATTTATCCCAAATATTTTTAATAAAATTAAAATTTATTAATAATAACTTCAATTTACTATAAAAATCCAAAAATGATATAATTAAAGATCAAAAGATTTATAAAACCTATTTTAATAAAAATACCATATTACAAAAACATAATAAAAATTATAAAGATATAAATAAATATGAAACTAAAGAATTCAATAATCTTCTTAAATAATAAAAAAAATTTAAAACAATCAAATACTTCTTTAAAAAAATTTTCCAATATTTATAAAAAATATAATTAAAAAAGGCACTAATATTTAAAAAATCCATAACACACATCACAAATTTAATATTAAAAAATAATATAAAAAAACTTATAAAATTTCCAAATACTCCAAAATTAAATATTTACAAAACTTTACTTAAATAAACAATTTAGAAAAACTTTACATTTCAATCTTTACATTTTAATATAAACCAAGCCATAATAAAATATATTAAGATATAAATGAATAATTTAATTATTATAAATATAAAAAAATTAAATAAAATTATAGGAATTATAAATAAAAAAAATTTATTAAAAAGATTTACTAATAATATAAAAATACTTAATATAAATGAGAATCCTATACAATATACATTATCAATATTATAATAACATATATTATAAGAAACTCAACCAATAATACTTACCATTAAACTTTTTTAAAGGAAGAATTGGATAAATATAAATTAATTCTTATTATATAAAAATTTATTTAATTTTAAATAAAATATATTACTATTACTTATTATAAGAAAAATAAATATTTTAATTATATATAAAGTATAATAATAATTATCCCATAATATATTAAATATGAACAATAGTAATTTATATGAATTTCAATTTTTTTATTATTTTGGAAGAAAAAGAGGTACAAATAAAAATATAATTGTTAAAACTATTATTAAAACATTTGCAATAAAAAATAAATAATAATAAATTAAAATAATAATTATATTTAATAGTGTAGCAGTGAATATTGATAGCATTATTATATATTCAACTGTAAATCTTCTTTCCAAATTTAATATAACACTAAAACAAGAAAGAATTTAGAAAAATATTAATATATTAATTATTAATAAATATAATATACTATTAAAATACAATTTTTACATAATTAATAAAAAATTTCAACAAATTTAAGAACAATTTAATATAAATTTTAAAAAATTACTAATTGTTATATTATATAAGAACTTTTACCAATTTCAACCCATTACAAGAATAACCCTTCTTTTTCCTAACCGATCAACAAATATAAAAAAATTAGAAAAAACAAATTAATTTTATAAAATAAAAAAAAATAATAACCAATATCTTAACTATTCATTATAAAAAAAATTTACAAATATTAATCTTTTAAATTAACAAATAAAAAATAATAACCTTAACCTTAAAACTATATTAAATAAACTTCATAACAAAACACAAACATTAAATAATGTAAATATATTAAATAAAAAAATAATCGTCCCAAAAAACATTAACTTAAATAAACACACAAAAACTATAACACCTTTAAATTCAATACAATACACAATAAATTTTCAAACTACATTAACATTTACCAAAAAAAAAGATCAAACTACATACCTCTTTCTATTAAATCACCAAATAAACCATTCAAATCAAAAAAAAAACCTAACAACTACATTCAAAATAATAAATACTTCAACTTTAAAAATCCCAACTTACATAATTTTCACAAAAAACATACCAATTTCTATAATAGAAAATACCTATCAAACATTAAAAATAATAAACAATACCAAATACCTCTACAAAGATTTCATCCCAAATCCAAAAACATCTATTTACAAAATTACACTAAATTTCCTATTAATAACACAACCACCAAAAATATTTTTAATATCATTACCAACAACAAATACAATATAATTTAATAAATTAAAATAAAAGATGTTACCTTTATTTCCAAAATTAATTAATATAAATCAAATTCATCCATTTAAATATAAAAATTTTACATTAATACCCACATTTATTATCACCAAATTTAAATCATAAAGATAAATAATTCAAAAAATATATTTAAACTTGATATTACATTGCTTTAATATAAAAAAAACAGATTTTATAACTATATATATTTAATTATTAAAAGTTATTAATTTTTAAAACTTATATTTATTATTACCTATAAATAAAAATTATTGATATAGGTTAAAATTATTGTTTAAAATGGATTAAAATATATATTAATTAGATATATTAATAGAAAAAATTATAAGATCTTTTATATAATATTAAAAAATGTTTAAAAATATAATATTAAAAAAAAAAATAATGTATTTACTATTAAAAAATATTATGATTTTAAAAGGTATATTATTTAATATTTCTATATATATAATAATATAAAAGAAACTATATCCTTTTAAATTTTAAATTTAATTAAATAACTTATATTAAAAATAAAAAAAAAAAAAAAAAAATATATTAAAAAGAAAAAATGATATTATAAATTTAAAAATTTTTACTTATATTCAATATTATAATTTTAATATAAATAAATTAAAAATCTATATATATATTTATTAACATTTACCTATCCCTACACCAAAATTTTATATCTATAAAGGATGAATATTAGTATGATATTTTTTTATATTTATGTTATATAAGGTTAGAATTTTATACCTAATAATATTTTATTAATATAAAAATTTAATTATATTTAATTTTAAAAAATTTTTAATTTTTATTTATATTATAACCTTTTTTAAGTAATTAAGAATAAATATGAAACTTAAAAAAATTATTATAATCTATATTTATAAGAAATTATGAGGTAGTGGATATAGGAGTTGTATTTTTATTTATAATAAAATTGTTAAATATAAACATACACTAACACTTATTATTATTATCTTTATTAAAAATATTATTTATAATTTAAATGGTAATATTATTTGTAAGGGGTGGAATAAGATTTGAGTGGTTTGGAATAGATGATAAAATTAACTATTTATATAATAAAAAAAAATTATAATAAATTTTAAAATTATTATTATTATTTAAATTATATAAAGATAAGAAATTTAATAAAAACAAATTTTTATTAATAAGAATAAAGTGGGAAAATAAATTTATATTATATTTAATATCTTTTAAAATTTAATTAATATTTTTTTTTTAATCTTTTTAGAAAAGAGTTGAATAATAGCGTAAGAATTTTGATCTTAAAGAAAATATATTTGAATTGGATAGGATTTCCTTCTTTCATTTATTATTAAAGGGTGTATTATTTATATAAATAAATTTAGATATTTTATATATTAATTATATTTTAAAAAAAAACATTATATTAATATAGAAAATGGATTACGTAAATTAAATAAATAAATATTTAATTGATATATTATATAATTTATTAATAATTATATTTTAATATTTATAAATATTTTAAAAATTTTTACTAATATTTTTGGTAAAACAATTTATATAAATATAAAATTTATATTTTTTGATAAGATTAATAATAATAAATTTAGGTATAAAATTTAAGAAACTATAATTCCAAATAAAATAAAAATTTTTACATAATAGAATTTTATTTTTTCAATTTTCTAATATTTATATATATAAATTAATAATAAAATAATAAATATAATTATGTTTGGTTTAGGCAGTTTTTTGTTTAGAAATAATATAGATTAAATTAATCCTAAATAAATAATTAAACAAATAATAAAATTTAATATACAATTTATTTTTTATTATAATAACATTGGGATTAAAGGGAATTTTAACATTTTTCTAAAGTTTTAGGATTTTTTTAAAAGGTGACCAATTATTAAAAATAAAAATTATAGTTTAATAGATATTATATAACAAACAATTATATTTATTGGAAATAATAAAGAAATAATTCTTAAATAATAATAAATTATTAAGGAAAATTTATAAATAATCCCAAATTTTTGGATTTTTAGAAAGGAAGGGTAATATCTTCTTTAAAAAATCTTTATTTTTATTAAATTATATGATATTATTAGCCAATATATAAGAAATATAATATACCATAATATACTACATACTTCCATTACTTATAATAAATTTAAAAAAATAATTACAATAATCTTTTTCTATATAATATAAATAATAAATATAGATTTTTTTAAGAAAATAATTATTATAAAGTTTAATATTTATAATGATATTATAAAAGGAAAATATTATTAATAGAAATTTATTTTTGAAAAAGGGTAATAATATTATATAATCTTCATCTACAAATTCTTCTATTAATAATTAATAAGGAATTTATATTACTAAATTATATTTAATATATACCACCTACATTATTATTATTAAAGTTAATTTTTATATTACTAAATTCATTATTAAATGGGTTATTAAATTTATTATTAAATGGATTATTAAATTTATTATTTAATATATTGTTAGATTTGTTATTAGATTTGTTATTAGATTTGTTATTAAATATGTTACCAAATTTGTTATTAAATATATTATTAGATATATTAATATTAGGTTTAGTAATATTAGGTAAATTAAATAAATTTAAGGAAAATAATTTATTAACTAATATAATATAAAAATAATATAATAAAGATATAAAACTAAAATAATAAAAATAGATTAAATAAAAATAATTATGTAATAAAAGGTGGATGAATGATGAATTGGATAAGAATGTAAAATATAAGCATTTTATTTTCTCTATTTTATAAAAAATGTTTTATAAAATTTGAATAAATAGATGATCTGTAAGATGGTGATAAATTTATAAAAGATATTTAAAAGATTAATATAATTGAAATTTTATAAAATATTAATTTAGATAAGAACATTTTTTTAAATTTTTATATTTATATATTAATATATATATAGAAAATTAAATAATTAAACCTTATATAACAATTTATATTATTAATTTTAATAATATAAATAAAAATTTTATTATTAATTATTATTAAATTGAAAAAGAAGTACTAAATATATTAATAATTAAATCTAAAGAAATAATTATTAAAATCTAAGAAAATAAAATATCAAAAATAATTTTTAAAAATAAATAATATTAATTATCAATTATTTAATTATTTGATAAATAAAATATATTAAAAATATTTTTTTTATTAATTTTAATTTTTGTATTGTAATGATGGATAAAGGATATTAATTAATGTAAATAATATAAGGGAAATTAAATATATTTTTTATCTTTTATTATTTTGTTTTTTTGTAGGTGTTTGGTATAATAACATTATATTAATCTTATTTTTATAAAAAATAAGATTATTGTTAATAAAAAGTTTTGATTTATCTTTATTATTATGATTATTATTTTTTTTAGTATGTTTGATAAATCTTTTATTATAATATTTTAATTTAATTTAATTATTATTAAACATTATGATTGAATAATGATTAATCTTTGGGAAAATAATAGAAGGTAAATTTTATATACCTAGAAGAATAATTATAATATTAGTGGATGTTATGGTTATTGGTGTTTTAGATTTTATAATTTGAGATGAAGAGGTGGTTTGAAAATTATTTAATAAATTATTATGGAGAAGGGTGTTAAAAGTAGGTATGAGGTAAATTAATCTATTTTGGATTTATAATTAATGATAATATATGATATATATAATTTAGAAATATAATATAGGATAAAGATATATATTAAAATATATTAAGAATGATAGAAAAATAAATTTAAAAAGAAGGATGTGGAATGGGTAAATATATATAATAATAATAGAAATATATTTATTAATATATATTTTATAGATAAAATATTATTAAAAATATTTTAATAGTAATGTTATAATTGTGTATGGAATTCCTTAATTTGTAAAAATTTAATTTTAAGTGTTGATTTGAATAAAAAAGAATAAAGATGGTGTTGATATAATATATTTAGGTGTTAAGGTAAAATAATATATTATAAAAAATTTATTTTAAAAAATTATTATATAAGTGGTTGTATGGTTTAGAAGAATTTGATAAAAGAATAGTATTTGATTAGAAAGGAAAAAAGAAGAAAGGAAGAAGATGGGTTTTTTAAGTGAAAAGGATGGGAATTAAGTAAATATTTAGAATTAATATTAATTATTAAAAAGTATTTATTATTATTAAAATATAGATTTTAAAATAATATTGATATTTAAAATAAAAATTTTATATATTAAATTATAATAAAGCATTTATTTTTTAAAAATTAGTATTTAAAAAACCTATTTAATAGGTATTTATAATGTATAAATAAGATTTAACTAATAAAAATTAAATATGGAAGTTAAAAGAAGAGTAGATATATAAAATATATATAATTAATAATATTTTAAATTAAGTTATATATATAATGATTTTTAAAATTTTAAGGAGGAAGAGGTTAGTATTAAAGAATGTATTAATAAAAAATTAATGAAGCAAATTTATATAATAAATTTAAAATTAAATGAAAATATAAATCCTGGTGTATGATAGTCTTATAGTTGAATAGGTTAGGTGGTTATTAAAATCAGGCTATTGTGGTGCCCTGCAGGGGTGCCCTCTTGTTTACGAAGTTTATATATAAAAATCAGAGCCGCGAAGTTGAACGAATCAGAAATGCTATCCCTCTAAGATTCCCGATACCAACTAAAATATAGCGTAATATTATACGCAGAACAGGGGAGGGGTTAGCATCGTGGGATCGTATTCATCCCCTGTAGCAAGGATCCACATACGGTGCGCGTCCAAGCGATAAACAATAATAGAATGCCGTGGTGTAATTAATAGCTAAAGATGGCCGCATGTTGAACGGTTTTGATATATCGAATTATAATATTAAGGTGAGATAAGATCCTAAATCCTTTCTTTCTCCACACTTCATTCACTTCAAGCCATTTTTACCACGTCAGTTGCCTCGTTATGTTCTTTGCTACGTGAACCACTTCTCGTTATTCCCCACCATAGCCCGATGGTTAGAACTGTGAGACCGCCTCCGATAGCCACGTATACCCAAAAGTAAACTGTTAGTACCGGTTGCTCCCCGGTAGCTCCCCAGTTGAAGACCCCCATCGAGAAAATAGACTGATACGTTAGCCCCTTGACACGTTCGCATTGATGGATATACTCACAGCAACTGATGTTAGCGGAAGGTACACCATGGTCACTAGAGCAATTGAACGCATCTGCGCGTTATCTCGTTTCGTTTCAATAGATATTCGGGTGTTAGTGAAGGTTTGATGTCTCGCAACATGACCTGACGCCTACCCATTATCCCGGGTTAGTTTCGTTACGATGTTAAGGTGACCTCCCTAGAGTTCACACAACAAACCACAAGATACGAGACGCCTTACCAATTGTATTGAGAAGTTCAACCCACTTAGAACCATCTGACAGTCGTCAAGCTTTGCATTATACTCGGCTTCAATCTCCAATAAACGCTCGCGAATGCGGGTCTCCATATTGGGAAGCAAGGAATATATGTCTCCCTGGACTCTATTTTGCTTCTCTAGACCTGTCTTTTTACGGAATTTCTTCTTTCTTCTTTTAACCTTAAATAGAACTTCGAGCTCATACGTATGCTTATACATGTCTGAAATCTGCCGTTGAACTTGTCGAATTCCCTTTGCCAATTCGCTAGTGTTGCTATAGAGATAAAAGAGCTCATCAATATTTTCGCCATCCTCGTTGAGGATGCTCTCAGGATCCCTAGAAGGGCAGCAGAGCGCTTCTGTACTCGATACAAACGGATCCAGAATCGAGTCTACCCGTTCCGTGACGCGGTGGCGGTCAAGCTCAACTAGGATACCAGGAGTCAACATCGGATGATATATGGCGTCTCCAGCTTCCTCTAGACGTGTCTGGATAGCAAGCGATTGATCCTTGTTGCATCCATAGAACACTGATAGGCTAAGCCTCTTGAGACATAAATATGTCGAGGATAAAGCAATGTCATCTGGCCATTCCGAACTCATCCTTGTGGTATACGCTTGAGGAATTAGCTTTTTTCATTTCACCGTAGAAAGATAGCACAATACCGATGCTGCTGTCAGAACTCTTCACAAAGGGAAGATGAGTACGAGAAAAGTATGTGACTTCCCGGCGAATTGTTCGAACTATTGAGCGATGTATGTGAAATACTCTGATAATATCGTTGAATCCATGTTGAGAAACCGGAAGATATGATGGGGACGAATATTGTAAAATTCTGCAACGATTAAATATGCTAGCACGTTTATGAATTCAGCTTCATTCTTGCACAAGGTATCTCTTATTATACGTACATGGCAAACATTCCATCCCCACAGCAGCAATCAATCAAAGGTTCGTTCTATAAATATAAGCCGGATGATAGATAGGTAGGTAGTTTACCAAGCCGTCTACGTACAAGTTCAATCCATTCTTTCAGATCTTCGTCAGATCTAATATCCCAGCATATAAGTTTCTAAAAGTGAATTAGATTCTGGCTGCCGTCTAAGATCCTATAGAGTATAGTCTCAATAAGGGGTTCATATACCTCATCGGAATGTAGTTTCCTAATGATCTTGAATCGGGTCGGCTCGTATTTGAAATTGCCAAAATCATTATCGTCAAAGGATGCTTCACCATCTAACCAATCCATAGTTACCTAGGTACACATCATAAAGCTATATCTTATAAAGTGCCAATATCCTGGTACTATGCTTTCAAATTTTAACAATGGATCAGCCGGGTACTAGGTAAGGGTAGAAGTAGAGAAGTGCACATTGGGGTCGGACGGCTCTGGGGTTCTTAATATTTGAGACGACTGACCCTAGCTAGTAAGAAGAGCTTCACCATGATTAGGTGCTTGGAATTTAATCGGCATTTGAATAATTCGTCAGCTTATGGCGCATTTTATATGATTAAACAGCAAGCCGCAGATATAAATTTCTTGGTTGGTCGATATAATGTCGCATGCAAACTCCATACTGTCGTGGAGTAGTGAACGCCCAATAAACTTCATCTGACGTTGCGTAAATCAAGCCACTAAGACAACCCCTCACTGGAATGATGCCCAAAGAGATAAAGGCACATCACAAGCTAGGGTAGTATCGAAAGCACTAGTATACCTCCTAATAGTAAGTGACTTGCGAGTTTGAGCCTCAATTTGGAGAAATACAAAAGGATCGGTAGCTGGAGCAGAAAATCTGCCTAGCCATCTACCTACCTATGCACCATAAGATGGGTATTAGAAATACTCAAGGTTGTTTCTATAATATTATAGTCTCCTGACCCCCCCACGATGTCTTCGGAAGTTCGCGCGAACAGATCCAGATACCCACCGGGATGGGTTCAATCGATTCTTAGATGTACATACAACGATGGTGGAGAGATCATAAAAGGTTTAAATGAGCTTCTGGGCGAGAAAGGATATGTCCTTAAAGTGAGTACCTACCTACCTCTTGATAAAATCACGATATATTGGGTAGGTAAATTATAATAGCTAACCATAGACAGCACCGCACCGGTAGATGGGTAGTCTGGGCGCCCAGACGGTTAACCGATGTATGCGAGTGATCACCTACGCGCATGTAATCGCATTAGTCTAATCACGTACTTTCAAGGCGGACGAAACAGAGCTCGAAAAAACTGCACATGTGCATTATCGGCCTCGGCAATCCTGAGACGAAGCGGGCCTGTCAAGGCTCTACTTAACCTACCTACCTAGGTATACAAGAGCTACATAAGGATTAATGATAAAATTAACAGTATGGGGTTAAATTACCATCATTCACATTTTATATACCTAATTCTAATAAATATGATCCTTTCTTTCAACTACTACTTTCGGCCGGGTATAAAGCAAAACATTATCAATCAAGGGAATAATAATAAGGCCGCGAATAGCCTCCTTTTTCCTTTTTACCCTTAACGCCAAGACATTAATCTCGCTCATGCGATTAGCCAGTTTTATACCACTCGCTAACCGCCCACCCTTTAACCACCCATTAACCACCCATTAACCACCCATTATAACATCTATAAGTGAACGTTATGTGCCGAAATCCGCCACTCTAAGAGGTACCTAGCCTTGTGTTCTTATTGTCTTCTCTTCCCCCTTGGTGGTGCATGCCCCCCGGTGGCATAAGGTTCCCTTTGGCACTTCCTAGAGATGCCTTCTAAGCTCTTAGCAACCTCAGCTGCTGATAGACGCTTATCCAACTTGATCTGCAGCATGCCCTTTTCGATTAAGTCGAGGAAGTCGTGGAAATACTGAGAACATCTTGGGTTACTGTGAAGATCCGATATCCACTGCTGTACACCGGGCTTCAGTTCGGCCGACGTTCCATCCGCAGTCATGCGATAAAACTTATCCTCACTGACTCCCGGGAGGTTTTTGTCTTCTTCTCCTCTGCAACTGGGGAATTCCTCTTCTACAGCCTCAAAGCCTGATAAATAACAAGTGACGAATTCTAGATATGTACACCCGAGAGCCCAGATATCGGATTTCCTCGATATTTTAGCTTTCGTAATGTCGAACTCCGGGGCCTGATACGTCAGGGTTTTCTTGAGCTTGCTGGCGGTCTGGGCGGAAATCGATATAGCACGGTGGAACCTCATCAGGCCAAAGTCGGAGAGCACCAAACGCCAGCCGGCGGGGCCAGAGATCCCTTCCTTGGAGAACCACAGGATATTCCCAGCTTTAATATCACCGTGTCTCCCATATATAGGATAGTCTTCCCCCTTGTCGTGATCCTGATCTTTATGTAGTATCGAGAGCGCGTTCGCAATTCCGAGACATTGCTCGACCATCCAGCGCACGAGAGGCGCTTTGTCGGTATTCTTGTTGAATTGAGTCTTCCAAAAATACCGCAGGTCACCATTAGCCTTTGGGAATAGTAGGTAGTATTTGCCTGCTTCCCCTTCCTTCTCTATCGTAGCTAGTAACGGGATCAGGTGTTTGTCAATGCCGTAGTTGTACTTTCTGAGAGCGTCAACCTCCAACTTGAAATCGCTATGGCTTGGAGATTTTAGGCGCTTAAGCGCAAACGAGTGTGACCCATCGCTATACTTCATACAATTTAGTATAATACCTCGCATATTTGCGCTTCGGAAACTTACGGGTTGGTTGCAAAAGTAGTAATGGGACGGATGGAGTTTTACTATGAAAACATCGCCGAACCCCCCATGCAAAACCACCTCCTTCACATCCGGATCTAATGACTCAATATCTGCCTCGATATGATTTCTTTTCTCCGTAAAGGGCAAAACGTCGGAAGCCTCCAGAATATAGTGAGGAATAATATTATCTGGCCGGTAGAAGAAAGGTGCGATAGCACACCACTGATAGGTGGTAAAACTATCCAAGTTTCCTTGTTTCCAGTCCCTCCGATCTCGAAAGATATATCTCAATTTTTCTTCGCTGATCTTCTTGCCATTGTTATCCCGAAAAATTAAGATATTATCTCCACGCCGCTCCAGGTTAGGCAAGGGAAGATAGGAGTCATCCACATTTTGTTCGATAAACCTACCGATGCACCTTGGGTTTTCGCATAATACCAGGATCGAGAATATCCTAAAGAATGATTTTTCATTTCCTTGGGAATGAATCTGGCAAATTCTTTCCCGTAAAGCCGATATCTCGTCCTGGGAAGCTTCATACTCCCGAAGACACTGTTCAACAAGCCTAGGGTTCTTGGCCAGTTCAAGCTTATCGGAAGGTATAAAGCATGTATCCTTATTGATGGTATATATTTTGCTTTTCCATAGGGCAGAATATAATTCCTCTGTCTTGTTTGTACTTAATTTATTTAGGGAATTCGCACTTGCGTGGCGTTTTCGAAACTCCTGTCGAAACTTTTCGCCGCGATCACGATATTCTACGTGATCGTTTGCACTATCTCCTGCGATTTGCCCGCCGCGAGGTTGAACCATCTACATCACCATGTAGCGTTAGAATTTTTAATCTTAGAAACTTGTAAAGCGACTAGCTTACATTGAGCATATGAACCTGCTCGTGTGTCCCAAACTTTATATTTGGGATTCTTTCTGATACTGATACTAATGGTCCTGAGTAAGTAGGTATGAGACGAAATAAGATTTTAATTGCTTCTAGTATTCTAACGATAACCATTTGGTTTAAGCAGTGTGGGGTGATCTATAGCCACGAGTTTCAAATGCATTTTCCCTCAGATCCATCTAGATACTTATATGTATCGAGGAGTAGAAAAAGGCAACCGAGCGAAGCTGAGTTTCTATGCGATTAAGGCAACTTCCAAGTAGGCAACAGTCTCGCCATGGTTCGCCTTACCTAGGTATGCATCGTGGTAAATACCGAAGCCCTCAGCCTCCAATCTTTCACTTTCATCACACCCCTATACCAGTCGGGATCCCGTTTTCGGTAGTCCCTCGTTCGGTGAGCCGTGTAGCTTAGAACCCTGAATCCCGAGCCAGAGCCTCGATTTAAGGAGCACGCTTAACCCACACAATCTTCAATGATAAAAAATAGGTTTCAGTAAAGTTGAGGCTTCTATCTCTCCATAACTCGAAGCGAGATTTGAATATTATTAACATAAAGCCTTTCCAGCTAACAACTCTTACAAGTGGTACGCTGCCAAAATTCTAAATGAGAAGAATATTGAGCCGCGCTACACACCACAAAGTCTTTTTAAATGGCAAGGCATCCTTTAGCCGGCCGAAGTATCCGATCATACGCCATGTTGCAAGACCGCACACTCCTTCATGGTGTGCTTCTCAATTGGAGGGGCAGCTCCCTTGGCGCTGAGGTGAGCAGTAAGATCAATCCCAGCACCGACTACTAGGCAGATAGATCAGGAGAGATTAAAAGTTATAAAGATGCCTCTATCAAAGGAAAATTCAAGTAGAACCCTTTATTCACCAAATACGCCGCAAACTTGTTAGGTAAAAGTGAACGTGAGCCACAGAGTACGTGTTAAGAAATGATAAGCTATTACCTCGGGTTGCAAATAAGCCTAGCTTTTACCTATCAAGGCTCGGGGCTTATAATGGAAGTCACACAACAGGAATAGATGATATGCAATGAAACCTTGGAGCTCAGCATGCCCTGCCACCTCGACCGCCCCTCTAGAAATGATCACGAATAACAGCCACGCAGGGGTTTTACCCGATACCAATAAAACGAGAATTGATACTCAGTGATTTTGTCCACATTGAATTCTGTAAGTTAGTGGTTAAAGGTTTCATAGGAATACCTAAGGTTGACTTAGAAGCCAAGATTTAATCGTCTAGTTATTGGTAGCACTGAACTCGCGATTCGTTTAGATTATTTAAATGTGTTTCCATAATCAGGACATGACCTTACCATTGCGGCGTCGGTTCCACAGGGTTACAATCCTCATTTATCTACGGTTCGGCTGCAGCGTACTGCTCCCCTCAAACCCTTACCCCCGTATATAATAACATACGTATGACCATCTGACAGTTGGAAAACATACACTCTTGATCAAATATATGCCGTATTTCAATTATCTGAATTTGGATTTCCTCTTTCCTCAATCATTACGCTACTAAGAAATGGGATCTTTCTCCTCTCAATCGGCTGCGTTGCCGAAATCAGAGCACACTCGAGAACCCAACGACTCGTCATATAAATCTCAAAATCATTCATCGTCCCTCACCGAATATAGAATCCCGGGGTATCTGGTAAATCCACAGCACCTTGTG
Organism: Daldinia sp. FL1419; assembly: GCA_025201765.1. Classification (NCBI taxonomy): domain Eukaryota; kingdom Fungi; phylum Ascomycota; class Sordariomycetes; order Xylariales; family Hypoxylaceae; genus Daldinia; species Daldinia sp. FL1419. Next base: position 78,935 of record MU623474.1, on the reverse strand, counting down.
AAAGTCCTCCAGGAAAGATTTAACGGCAATTATAAAGTCAAGGTATTATTTCGACTGGTCTCATTTAGTTTATATATATCAACGCTAACATCGCGGAAAGCTAAGGAACGATAATTATTTCATATCTACACCCGCAAGACTTACCAAAGTAAGAAACCTCGCACATATCACTCGTGTTCAAAATACAGTCTAATTGATTAGAGCGAACTGATATCATGTAACTAAGCTTCGAGGCTTACGCATTATCTTTCAAGCATATATAATTTTTGTAACGATTAAATATTTTTGTGTCAGCTTTCCACGAAGCAAACCAATGGAACAACCCCGATAACAAAAATTTTCCGAGGCACTCATTGGACTTGAATGTGGCCTCCAGAACCGCAATGCCATTATTAAGTGGAACAAACCACGATCTAATCCAATAAGTGTTCCTTGATAACGGCCTTCTGATTCTTTTGTATGATTATGTGTACAGCATCCTGCAGCGTTTAGGGTTTCAGGACCTATTCGCTCATGAATAATGTATTACCTACTAGGGGGATACTGGCTTATATTTTGACGAGAACGTTCTTCTATTTGGACGTAAACTCGGATATACATTTCCAGTTTCCTAGCAGCGGGCCTTTATTTATCTTTATGTTGTCGTTAAGGCACTTAGTTTAAGTAAATTACTATTCTCTACCTATATCACTTCCCAGGTTGAAATCACATTGAGACGAATATTGAAAATTAGTAAGTGTAAATACATTTTGTCAAGTAGTTAACTAGTATTTAAGGTATGATGATTCTTGAAGTTCGAATTCAATTGAGAAATGTGGAACCTACCAAGTAGTCATTGCATCCCATCTGGAATCGTAAAATTTTATGTTATAGAATTCAAGTAACTAGGTATTCTGATATTATGTCGGCCAGGGTCGAATATAATACAAGATTCATCAAGTACGATTTAAACAATATGTCTTATTCCTTAGGACACTCCAACCAGGGAGAGGCCAGAAGTTAACTAACGAATATGTGCACATTTTTGAAATATACCTCTTTAACATTTAATAGTGGACGTTCACCTTTGTGCTCTGAGTCCAATATCTACTACCTAGGTACGTACCTATGTATTGTAGTTAAATATATCATGAAAGAGGTTTAGAAGATATGAGAATAGTTTCGCTGTACCGTGAAGAGCGCGAGCGTTTGCCCAATTATCGTAATACCTATGCATTGGCTTTTGGTGGCCGTTCTGTTCAGGGTCCCCAACAATAGGTTTATGCAAGTTTTCCAGTAAAGGGGTTGTGGAATATTATTATCCCTTATCACTTATTAGTTCGTTCAACGTTTAGTATGATACGACGTACTTTAGGTCGTTGGTAGGTATAACGATGCGGGTTAATAATTTATAGGATTATACTATAGTTACCACTACGTTCTTCTTTCCAAAATCAAATAAAGCGGTCTTTATGTGAAGTCTGTACTAAAAATACGGCGAGAGATATATGTACACCGAAGGACTATTCCTCTTTCTCAACTATCTCCTGCCTCAGCCCTTCCGGCCTTGCTATTGAGATACTCATTCCTATGGGCCGAGTGTTACTATATGCATTCTTAACGATGCTTCTTTCGCTGGGGACGTACCGTTTGATAGCCCAATCCATGGCGTAATAGGCACCAAGGAGTGGCGGTGCCCAGTATAGAACCTGCTTGCTAAACCGACGCCAGGTATTAAAAACAGCGTCACGGGCAGCACCGGCGAGGACGTTCTGGTGGTTCGCGCTAAGACTGTATGTGATAATACGCTTCTGGGGTAGAACACAACCTGAAGAGAAGAATCAAGTTAACTTGGATGCATCGAAGTAGATGGATTATACTGATCAGTGACGGATCATAACGTACCAAGATGCCCCCATTTATCCTTGTTTAGGTAGCTATATAGACAAGATTGCGGTTAGCAAAGCTATCTCTTGTTATAGTATTATAAGACATCTGTCAATGATAAAGGGTAGTCCGCTTGTTGCCCGACTTACTGGCCATATTTACCGATTGGGAGCTCGTCGCTTCGAAGAATCCGAGACGGATGCATGACACGGGAATCGGAATAATCTTTTTACACGATATATACCTATAGTTTTAAGGCGAGACTAAGCTCAGGACGTCGACGCGATCGTATTCATATAGACCAACGCTACGAAGACTTGAACGCTTTTTCGAAATAGAATCGGTCGAGAATTATTATAACTCTGAGCGAATTGGTAAGCAATTTACTCCTAACATCTGACAGAAACAGAGTTGGGGTACTGGATATAAATGTCGGTCCGAGTTGATACCTCATTCTCTTATATCATAGGCCAAGATCCATCATGCTACCTACGTCCATAGGAGGGTAGGTACATAGGCGTGCACCGATCATACGCAGCTGTAGCAGTCCACAGAGGTACCTCATGCAGACTGCTTACATTGTGGGGAGTAGGAGCCCACCCCCGGAATACTGGTAGAAATCCTAGACTCTTTATTCGTCGCCGGATCAGTTAGGTTGTAACTTGGCGGACGTTCACGAATGATACCTGATCCTTAGGATGTAGGTACCTACCTACACTAGGTACTTGGTACTTTAGACAAGTACATTGGTCGGGACCTAAGACTTGCTAAAATATTATACAGTACAATAGCCCTGCCTGCTTCCTTTTTGAATGCTGGATAATTACCGTTAGAGACTTGGTTTAGGATGTTGCTCTTGGCAAAATATCAGTAACTTTTTAAGGCTTAGGCGAAGCTGTTTCCAACTATTCCCAATCTATCGTAGCCTTCATTGCGGTCCACATACTTTCGGGCTGTTTACTCCTAGCTGTTGCCTTATCTGGAGCTAAGTCTTTTTAGTCCACCTCGCAGACTAGTACATAGTACATAATCTACGACGCTTTGATGCATACCAAATTCATCTTTGGCTCTGTTTCGTTAATTCCTCAACTATCGAGAGACTTCCAGCTCAAACGCCTTGCTCGAACTGAAATATCAGCACAACATGTGGCGAAGTATATCTTTCTGTCAATACTACAGTAGGAATACTACAGCTAACATACGGTGTGGTGATTCTAATTAAAGAGATACTGATATAAGCTAGTGCATAACTATCGTCGCAGCAGAAGCAACTCCGCCTACGGGTAGTGGATAATAAGTACAGTATTTGAATACACGCCAACCGTTATTATTAATACTGTATGGGTCTTCCTGTATGAGGCCGAACATTCAGTACTCAAGTACAAGTAACTAACCCATGTACTTTGTACCCGAATTGCACATGAATGGAGCGCAAATCTTTAACGAAAATAAAAAAATCAAAAATTTTTTAACATATATATCAAGTATTCATATCATTATCAGTTGGATAATCAAAATTCCATGGAGCCAGATACCGCAGGGTTCTTCGATGAACCGGCTGATTATTATCCCCCATCGCCGCCTCCAACTTCTCAGATCTATACACTACAGTCAGGGGAGACCATCACGCTTCATCTTGTAGGTCACAGCCCCTTGGAGGCCCACCATCTATGGAATGGCAGTCGTATCATATCCAAATACTTCGAGACCCATGTATCGGAAGTCAAAGGCCGGACGGTTCTCGAACTCGGGGCCGGAGCTGGGCTTCCTAGCATAGTGAGTGCTATTCTGGGGGCCGAAAAGGTGGTGGTTACCGACTACCCCGATCCGGATCTAGTTGTCAACATGCAGAAAAACATCCTAGGATGTGCACTTATACCCAAGGTAGATGGCGATGACGATAGCTCTCCAATAATTGCAGACGGCTATGTTTGGGGAGCTGATGCGACCCGTATACTGTCGCATTTGGGATCTGTCAACGGAGATAAATTTGACGTGCTTATTTTGGCCGATCTACTCTTCAGACATTCTGAACATGGAAACATGATTTCGACGATCGAAGCGACGATGAGCCGCAAGAAAACTAGCACAGCCTTCGTCTGTTTCACGAGCTACCGACCCTGGCTGCAGCACAAAGATCTCGCATTCTTCGACCTTGCGCGAGAAAGAGGGTTTCTAGTTGAGAAAATAATAGAGGAGAAGATGGATAAGGCTATGTTCGAAAACGATCCAGGAGACGAGGACGTTCGGAAGACAGTTACAGGCTTCACGTTACGCTGGCCGAATGAGAAGTGCATATAGGGTGCATCGGGCGCAGTCCATCTGATACTATTTTTTTCGTCGAAGTCTTGCGGTATATCTACGAACCGCGTTCAAATGGTCAGAGGTGGGCAGTACTTCGTCTGACGCGCAGTTGTGCGCTACCTTTATTCGTCATTATTCGTCAAGTTGGCACCAATCGTCCATGCGGGCGCCACGAAAACTGCTGGAATGAAATGAAACGAAATCAACTTCACGACATTCTCTCCAACATGTGACCCAGAAAGAACGAATAGGTATGCAACAGCAACATTGGATACGCCGCTGTGGTGGGTGTAGAACTTATATTAGGGCTGCAATGTTGCCGGCTTCAGTTGGGTAAGGAGAACTTGCAAATGCTCTAACTACGCCAACCGAATGTAATGAGCAAGTCTTAACTCGGCGCTGCCCGTACGTAATGTCTATATGCCTTGTTCTTCATCCGCCCCTTTTGGATAGTTCTGGGTGGATCTACGAGGCGGTGCATGCAAGTGTTCATTGTCTTGTCTGCAGGTTTACCACATTTAAACCCCTCCTGGTGTTGGTTCCAGTCAGCTCGCATGCTAGCCCTACGTTATTCGTATCGCCGTTTTCAATTTAGGTATGCTCGCGCGACTGAATAGTATCAATATGAAGCTAAGCGATTCCGGTATGATTACTACTTACCTGCAGTTGCGATATCGCCAGGTAACACACCAAGTAGCCTCAAAGGGTTATTGGGATACTCTTTGAAAGAGTAAATATAATACCAAGCTATTCCGGAAATAACTGACGTCCAGTGGCGATCAGCTAAGTATGGAAATACTGGCTGGGCTGCATACTGTGCGGGTTGCAGTTACAGTAAGGCATAGCCTCATTCCGAGTACCGACCATAATTGAACCAAAATATCTGATCTCCATATCTGGATGGATATCCCCATCGTCCCAAAGCATAGTTTAGATTCATGTCCTCGATTCTTCTAGAGGAGCACTGGCTTTATTAGATCTGTACTGATTAAAAGCCTTGTCCACAACAGCCCCTATCATAAACTACTATGGAATGGCTGTTGCCAAAGTGGGCATCGTCGAGATGGACCGTATCGAGATGCCTTCTCTTTTCCAGATTACTGCAAGTGTCAGGCACTCTCATAAGTGCCGTAATGAATGGATTCCTCCTGGTATACATCCACGTTAATCATCTCGGCCTTGCGACAAGTATGTCTTGTTTAGAGATGATGGTTCGTATTGCCTCCTTATCCTTTTACTCCCGTCAATCAGTAAGCTCACTAGTGCTTAGATTTGTGTCGCACTTATCTATTCTGGAATTGTCTTATTAATGCAACACTCTGGTAACCGACGGAGAAGATCTGGCGTTAGATTAGCTACCGTCTTCATCGCCGGCGACGTTCTGTTCAATGGACTAATGATCGCAATCATAACGGTGCTCTGTCGCACGGGACTTCCGACGGATTGCCATGGATTAACCCGAGACGATAACGAGAAGGATGATGCCCCTAACGACCCTCCTTTGGGATACGATACAATAAGATTCGGTAACGGGAACGATATAAAAGGAGTACTTGATCGATATTGTTCTCTAGAGCAAAGCTTCTACTACATCGCTGTGGCGCTAATGTACGAGATCCACGATTTCTACAGGAATTCGCCCCTCTTCTAATAGTAACAGGTTTACTTATACATTGACCATAACGTTGGGAATCTTGCGAATCTTCGAGCAACGTTGGAATCATAGCCAGCAAGAACCCTCCATTACATCAGATAACATATATCAACTTGATCATATAAGATCAAAAGTCCAGAGCCTTAATCCAGAAAGGGACCCTGAAAACACGGAACCACCCAGTGAAGGGGTCTTTACACCAACGCCTAGGGCTATTCCTACTATACAAACTCATAACTTTGACTCTACTGGTGAACTACATGGGAACCATACATTCCGTGAGCGAAGGCGGACACACCCACTTCCTGTTTCACCCGTTTCTATAGCTTCCCGGATATCTCAGGTTTCTCCTATATCACCAGTTGCGCATCAGCAAGGCGTATTCCACATGGCCTCGCAGGACGTGCCGGACACATCCACAGGTAGTTCAACGATGAGCTATCCTTCTGACCTTGCAGCTGAGGCTATGGTAACGGACGGATATAGGGACAGGACTCAGCCAGATATGCCAGCACTACCTGCCTATTACCCAAGTCATTCTAGGGGGCAGTTCATGGATGGGCATGGCGACGAGTCAAACGAGATGCGGTTGAGCGAATATGTGAAGGGTGAAACGCGGGCACAAAACATGAAAGATTCGGGGCTGGGTATGTGATTATGTTTGGCGATATACTGGATATGTCGACAGACGGTGGCCTATTTCCTTTCATTTCATGAGCGACGGCGTAGGAGGTCTAGTTTTCCTACGAGTTTACGAAAAGCTTTGTCAATAACTACCTAAGGGTTAGTTAGATATTAAGTATACTATAGTTAACTACTAGTTATTAGATCTATATCTATCACTGCTAATTCCATTAACCTACCTAGGTACTGAGCAGTACCTAATAACCGTTCTGATATAGCTAGTAGAATTTGATATCTTCATCATGCGACGATACAATGTAGTCTCCATCCATCGTCGCTGTTTATATTCCCCACTTAGCCTTTAGCTACCCCAAAGCCAGAGAACCTCGGAATCATACCGACGGCGCGCAACGTTGTATCATAGTGGAGGCGAAAAGGTTCCTTGAACAGCCCAACCCCGCAATACAATGAGATCATCTCCACCGCTGCTCTCCCTACCCTCCCTTACCCATCCAGCCATCATCAGAACATCCATTCTTCCGAGGCAAGATCAGCGTCCATACTCCAACTCGTCGATCACGTAGCCCTATCCCAGTAGCTAATCTGTAAGAGGAATCTAACTCGGTTCTATCGCGGACCGGCCCATGTGCTCCAACTGACCTACCCGAAGCGGCCACGAGAGCATATAGTCCTTACACTTGAGCCCCGAGCCCAGTAGCTATTGCGCAGGGCGACGTTACGAGTGTTAATCTAGAAGGTCATAATTCCAGCCTCCCTGCGCAGCGTTAGTTAATTTCCCAGGCGTCCAAGAGCACGAGGGTCTTCGTTCCGCATACACCCACCTATTCGCAGCCGTTCACGATGCCCACCTCCACGCTACGCTCGCGGCTGGATAAGGACGGATTCGTAGTCGTGCGCTCGATCCTCAGCGCAGAGCAGGTCGCACAGCAACGCGCAGCCGCGGAACGCACGAGGCAGCTCGCGCTCGCAGGATCCTGGCCACACGTGCGCACCGTGGGAAAGCAGTTCCCGCCGTGGACCTGGAGTCCCGGGGTAGCGATCTGGGGCGTGCAGCATCTGCTTAACCCCGCACTGCCCGACGCACCGACCTTCGCCGCCAGCTACTTCGGCGACGAGGTGCTCGGTGTAGCCAAGGAGCTCCTCGGCCCTTGCTCGGACGACGAGCTGGTTATGGAATTGTACAATCTCCTCGTGCGGCCGTCGGACGGCTCGGACTTCGAGCTGCGCTGGCATCGCGACGATATCCCCGCCGACGCAAGCGCGCAGCAGGAAATCGATCGTCTTAAGGAACCGGCTTGGCATGCGCAATGGAATTTGGCGCTGTGCGATGGCGACGAGAGCTTGGTTGTCGTTCCTGGATCTCATGCGCGCCCGAGGACCGAGCAAGAGCGTGCTGCGGATCCGTTCGAGCCAAATATGCCGCATCAATTAGTCGTGAAGCTTGATGCCGGTGACGTCGTGTTCTACAATAATAATATACTACATCGAGGCCGCTACGATGGGAGTCGTGAGCGCTTAAGTCTACATGGCTCGGTTGGACATGTCGCTGGTGGTAGATTAAGAGCTAGAAATGTATTACAGCATGCTGTCGGTAGTGTAAGTGTTGACTCTCACGATCAATTTCCTTTCATATTAGCAAAACAAAATTTTTTTTTTTTTTTAATTAAGTGTTTCTATACTAACGCTAGCCGCCCTAGTGGGTAGACAAATGTGATTTCAGCAATCTAGACGAGAAGCGTAGAGCCAGAGCGCAGGGGATGCGAGCGCGCTTGGTCAAGCTGGGAAGTGAAAGCGGTGATGTAGGGTATTCCCTCGACGGATAATAGGCTCAAACGTTTATTCCAGCAAGCCTCCCATAAGAATAATTTGGATCCAACTGGAGTCGCCTACTATATACAGCGAAGGTAGTCAAAAAAAGAAGAATAAAAAGATCAAAAAAGATCAAAGGATATACAACGAAACATATGCAAGCCAGCCCACGCAACCTATGACGTATCCCGCAGATATCAATGTGTATCTGCTATAACCCGAATGTCCAAGTGAGATCGGGTCTATCTCGCTTCTGCGAGGTGCGAATTTAGCACTAGATGGCTGTTCGGATGAACACGGTTTCTAGCCGGTTCGGAACAGCATTATATTCGCTTGGAATACGTTCACATTATCCTCCCACTTGGCTAAGCTCTTTCCATCTTTGTCGATCATACTGAGAGATCCGATCGTGTTGAGGGCGTAGATGTTAATGTTGCTGGTCGAGCCTTCGAGGGAAACGATTCGTGATTGGCAGTTTTCGCCAGCCTCAACTGTAGAGCAAGCTAAAGAGCAGCAAATTAATATCCAAGTTCTTTTTAGAACGGCGAGCTTAGTGTATACTTACTAGTGCTGTAGTTGTTGAAGAAGGAATAATGGCCGGCACCATAAATAAAGATGTCGGTGGAATCCACGATTCGTAGACCCCATGCGTTAGCACAGTTTCCTTCGACGCCGTCGCATGTCGCCGCAAAGTCAGGGTCATGTAGAGCTTCGACTACGGGGAAAGGCTTGGTAGCATCGGGAGTAGGTTGGTAGTACCTGGAAAAATGTAAGCGTTTATCATTGTAAAAGTTTGCAATTTAACTTACGGAGTCTCAGTCTGGAGCATGCTTGCGAAAATGTTCTTCGTTCCGACGAATTGGTAGTTGAAAAGGTTGTTGTGCTCCACAGCGGTACCGACGAGCCAGATGTTACCGACAGTCGATTCGATAACTATTCTCTGTCAGTGACCTATGTAAACCAGAAAGGACGGGTGCTTCTTACGGAGACCCCTGCCGGAGTAGATAGTGATTTGCGTGTTGGTGGCGTCTTCGATATCGTGGTCAGCCGCCCACAACCACGTGTTCTCCATGTACAAGTTGGAGGCTTGTTTTGTGACGTGCATCATCATGTACGCGCCGATGCACTTGTCGTTAATGTCGCTAGAACCGGGGTTCTTAGGGCATTGGGCGACCTGGAAGTCCGAGCCGGAGAATCCACCTACTCTCGCATGGACGTCCCACATACCACTCGGAGTATCAGCGGAAGCGAGGTTCCACTCGATAAGAGTAGCTCCGGGAGCAGGTCCAATGTTTCCTACGACAAAGTCCGAGAGCTCCACCTGACCAGCATCGCCAGAGTTGGCACCGACTTGTAATAGAGGCTTCGGGTTGCTCATGTCGCCGAAAGCGTTGCCGTTAGCTGCGATAATAGGGTATCCTTCTCCGACAATCTTTGAGCCTGCCGGGATGCTTAGAGTCGAAGTAACCTTGTAAATACCGTGGTCGAGGAAGAGAACCTTTCCACCAGAAGCTGCGCTGTCGATGGCGGATTGAAGTGCTTTGGTCTACTATTGCGTTAACATGGTATCAATATTAATGCGACTGAGGATAGACTTACATCATCTGTCGAACCATCACCCTTAGCTCCGGAGTCCCGAGCGCTCACAATATCAGACGCGGTAAGCTTCTCATACTGAGGCTTGGAACGCGAGTAGTAGGCGCCGTTAGCAACGAGGGAATCGGGCCTCTTGTTAGGAGTAATGGCTGCTTGGAACGTGTTGGGTCCGTCGGGTGTGTATTGGTGTCCCTGTCCCCAAGCCTCGATAGTCGTAGAACCACCTTCAAGGATAGTGCCACTTGGGCCCTCAACTGCAACTGGAACATTGTCGAGTTTGAGGTTTTCCAAGATAACACTTGCGGCAGTGTCCGGCTTAGCACCAGGTTGGTAGGCAGTGGTGATACCCACCGGAGTGTTCTTGAAAGCACTATCGATGACGGTGATAGAGCCAGTCGCAAGCGCATCAGAGCCACCAGCTGTGATATCGATTCCCTTTTGGCAGTCGTTGATTTGTAATCCAATGTAAGTCCAGCCCCAGTTCCATAGCTGGATAATGGCTAAGTAAATAGTCAATATGCTAATCTTCTAAAGCTCACATTTTATCGAAAACCATACCTGTTTGACACTTGTTGAATACTAGATTCCTCATGGTGTACTGCTGGTTGCCTAAAGATGCACCAGTCGCTCCACCGTTAAATGTCAGATCGCTCATAAAGCCTCCAGAGCCTAGATATGATATTAGTCTAAAGATATGCTTGATAGAATTGATAATCCTTACCACTCTCGATGAAAAGTCCGACGTGAACGACACTGGGGTCTGTGGGCATGTTGAATTCAACATTAATAAGACTAGTTGCTTGCGAAGTCGGCCAGTGGATACCAGTTGCTGCAGTTGCCGGCGCAATAGCGGTAGTATCGAAGACGAAGTTACGGATTTGGCGATAAAAGACGTTTGTTGAGATCCAGTTCAAGTTCTCGCCGTAGTATGGGTTTCCATCAATCAAACCAAAACCTTCGAAATTGCTAGTCGCCTTAATCACTGGCCGATCTGACGGGTCACCGACCATTTGAGTGAAATAGGGAGGAACAATCGATTTCGAAATAATATAAGTTCCAGATGGGAAATAGACAACTGCCGGAGTCGTTGTGGTAGAGGCCTAAGAGTATCCAAATGTCAGCAAGATACCAAGCATAATTACATGATCTCGAATAATATTACTTACACATCCTTGTAAACACCTGTTGTCGGGTGTGTTCATGGCCGCCGTAATGGCGGCGGTATCGTCTGTCGTTCCATCACCTTTGGCACCGAAATCCTTAACGTTACGGAATACAGTATATCCATCTCCTCCGAAAGGTGCGACACCTTGGTCTAAATTGTGTGTTAATTAAAACTTGAACTGGATGATATCAAGAAGCACTCTTACGTTTAATGTCCTCGAGCCAATAGCCACTTACACTGGCAGCCAGGCCAAGTGCGGCCGAAAAGAATGTTTGAAACCGCATATTGAGAGCTATGTGGTCGAAGAAGATACAAACAACGAACTGGTATGCCCCAAAAAGGGACGGGGTAGAAGGGAACTTATATGAACGAAAGGAATGAATAAAGTTGGGAATGATCACAAGTGGTCGACTATCACAAGTGGTTGGGTCACCCACGGATAATAAATAGCAGGGTTTGCGCCTCGACGTAACGTGAACCAACAAGTGACTCAAGCTATTAGGCAGGATCGAGTATAGCTAGAGAAACATGAGAAGGTCAAGAGCTAAAGTAAACCCCTGACCTTTTGCCAGCCCCATTGTTGGACCAGTGAACTGGATTGATTCGACCGAGCGCAACAGCCACGCGCAAGGTTGCAGACTACATAACCTAGGTGCGCAAAGCCCAGGTAGCTAGGTAACCTTAGCGAAAGGCGAAAGTCGAAAAGGGGCTTGACCACATACACTAGATAGAGTATATTGAGCACTTACTTGTTAAACTATACCAAGACATAACATTCCTGGAGGAAACGATCCAGCGAAGTAGCATTATGGAGACGGAGGTCGCAAAGATCTAGAGCTAAGTACGGAGGTAAGCTTCAACTAGCATATGGACTTCTATCAAAGTATAAGGTAGTGAGCGGTAGTGGGGCCATATGCATCGAAGGTCATCCTTTCATTGCGGCAGCTCCCAGAACTAGAAGAGCCAGAACATGTTCAGGGTCGGGCATTACCGCGGCTTGGAAAGCCTCCTACTCGAAATGGAATCGTCTATTCAGGTACCATGCGAGATGTGATAGGTAGGATGGCGGAGCCCACAAGAGATTGGATGCCGGTGGTCATCCTAAATTAGTTGGAGTGTTCCATGTAAAGGTGGTTGTTTCAAGCATGTGACGTTGGAGCCGCGAGACACTCGAGGCCACATGTAAGTCATCGACTTAGACTGGGGGTGCCATCTGGGGGCCATCTGACGCGGCTTTACTCTATGAATCCACAGCCCTGGAATTTTAAGAATAGCCACTATCGGTCGATTCTTTTTTTTTTTTTTTTTTTTTTTTTTCAAACCTGTCTTCATTCTTCCCTTCCTTTCTGTGTCATGTCAGAACACTAGCCAAGGAGGAGGCCCAACACTCGGACCGGAGAGCCCTATCTATCGGAACTTTATGTCATCTAAATTCAACGTTAAATATCTCTTCCTTGTCCGTGCATAAAAAGAGTTTAGGTTGCAACTGTGTTGCATTGCATTATGTTACTACCAGCAGAGCGCCGTCGAGCGTTGTCTTTACCCCTGGCGCTAAGCTTTTCCGTGTAATCTCGGTGGTATCCAAGAGCTAAGAAATGGGTATTCAATGCTATTCAATGCCATTCAATGCTATTAGGGGAAGAAACGGGGAGAAAATGGAAGGAAAATGGGTATTCATGGTTGGAATTGGTTGGAATCCAGGGGACGGCCCGATTGGGTTTCGATCAATCTAAATAATGTCAAATAAATGGAAGGTGGTGAATGTTGTGTGAATCGGTCAAACCTGGGGGAGCAGGGGAGCAGGGGCACCACCGGGGCTTTTCCAAGGTTCCATGCTTAAAAATATCCTTGGAATGTTTCAAAACATGACTTGGGAAGGCAGGAAGCGTTACTTGATAGGGCGTAGTGAATACAGTAGTCGGTTTTATACTTACTGTGGCATGCGCACTGTATCTCTTTTAAACTCTTTTTTTCTCTCTTCTCTCTTTTCTCTCTTTTCTTCTGCATGAGATCTAATAAAGCTTGTTCATCCTTTCCTCGTTGATACACCGTCATCCATCTGGGTTCATCGACAATTTTAATTATTATGCCGGTAGAGCCAGATTGAGACCGAGCCATTACCGATATCTCCAAAGAGTTTCTCCCGAGGTTACAGCATGTCAGCTCAAGTTAGCTCAAGTTAGCTCTTTTACATATAAAAACAATATAACACGAATATCTCTTACGTGAGCTTAAATCGACCGGATTTACGGCCAAACTTTTATCTTATTTACCCAACTTACACTTGCTGAATATTGTCATACCGCCATGAATCATTTCCCGAACATGTCTTTTAGGACAAATCTTACTTGGCAAACTCTGTGCGAAGAAAATCTTACACATACGCGAACTCGAATAAAGCATCGAAATTCGTATTCAATCTTAGTGGCTGCCCTTCCAAACCCCCCTCTACCCTAACCCATGGTGGCCGATCACCCGCACGTCCCTCACTTAGAATCGAGTTGGTGTAGATGAAGCTTTCCCCTCCTCTAAGAGCTGGAATTAAGCTTCATTTTCTTCCCCCATCGGGAGTCTTGGCGATAAGGCTTGAATTATCCGTCCCCCCCTCCAAGATCATCTGCCGATGTCTTCTTCCGCTCACTTTCCTACTCCGCTTCAATGTGTTTACCTAACCCAGCGAACAAGGAGTAAACACTTCTTCAACATTGGAAAATTAAGCTGACGCATCAAACTTTATGGCCTCTCTACCCTTTTAGCCTACCTATAAATTTACCACGATGCTATCATGGGATCTAGTCATGAGCGTCTTTGGCCCACCTCGTCTGGATCTGCCAAGAAATGAGTGTTGGTCGGAATATCTTAATCATTGACGACGACGATGGCTCCAGTTATGGAGCTTTGCCCGGTGGTAGCTCGGTTTCCCCAGCCCTTCTAAAATCAATCACGGATCTCAATCTGTGATTATCCGTCCAAGGACAACGCGTTGAGGCCCACCATCTCTGGTACCGCCGATGGTTCCATACTGCTGTGGTGGGACCTTGGCGCCACGGTTCTTGGTCTGCAGGTTTTGATGAAATCCGGGGTTCGCTAACTGGTGGGTGTCGCGGTATCTGAGAAGAAAATTATATGGGGTCTCCGGAACTGGACAATCCACCACCGGAAGGGCGGTTATAGGTATCTGCGGCCTAGGGAGGTTGAGAGAATAAGCCAAAGGGCAAGTACTACATGATGCTGGAACGGACTGGTCTAACTACTGGGAATCTTAGTAAGTTCCTAGACATGACCTGATATTGGGTAACTGGTGTATTTGCGAGTCTAACCCTTGGGAGGATAAGTTCCAATAGTCGGATACGGTGAGTCGTCGTGTTGGTAGGTTTATTACCTTTTAGCGAGGTCATCTTCTCGTTACACGGACCAGGGCTAGGCATATCCGGGTGCATAGCACAAGGTAGATTGTAGGTACATGTAGGAGGTAGCTGTTCGTCCCAGGTAAGGTACTCCGCATTCCAAATCCCGTATTCCCACTGCCCACTTTGCCCACTATACTCCCCAGTTCCCCAACTTGTCAACTCCACATATTCGGGTAATTTGCAATTCTTTAATTATAATCGTACCGAGCTGTGGGCCAAAGTAATTTAAAGAATTTATTAGAAGAAACTACAAGCTTTCAATTTTCCAATATCAGATCAAAAATTTGGCAATTTTGGGGTTCTGTTTAGGACATAAGGCACGCAATCAGCGGGTGTATAATGTGAGATTGTGATCCTTAGCTAGGTCGTACATGCAGGTATAATGTAGGTAAGTACCTGGTAGGTAGGTATGTATAACGTGTTAGTTAAGACCAATACCTCGATGCTCCAAAAAGGTTACCAATCTATTTTTCTTACGTATAGCTGCTGCACCAAAGCACAAGATCAAGTATATTCCGAATCGCTTCTTCAGATCCACACAACACCCATCTATTGAAGTGTCTTCTGGGTCCATGCCTCCTGCTGTCATTGACAATGAGTATTCCCGTCTTTGCCTAGTCGGCCGGCAAAGCATTCTACAGCAAGGTCGGACCTTGCCGATCACTGCTACAAGTAGCTATAGTTGAGGAGAAGATCAACGCTATCCGAACATTCAATAGGCCATTAGGCTTCATTTGAGTACTAAGTGGCGCTCCTTGGGCTTAAAAATGTGTTACTCCTACAGCCGTGTTACCTACCATCTCACTTGCATTTACTTTAATACTAGAGATATGGCCCGTCTGTCATGGCTACAAAAATGAATGTCCATTACGATAATACGATGCCTAATGGGAACAATCTCTTTTCCTATCCCTTCTTCCTTTTTTTCTCTTCTCTCCTGCCCCTCCTCTTATCTTGAGCACTCTACCCTAGATCCCACCAATCATGATTTTGAAGCCCTAGCGTTGTTTTCCCACGGTCCTGTTTATTGTTGACGTAAGACTTCCACTTTCATCCTCCAACATATAAATGCACCTAAGCAGGTATCCAACCAATATGAGAGTTTACTTTTTTTGGACCTTAATAGTGATAATTGATCCATCAAAACTTAGATCAGATATAATACAAGTCGGCCAACGGGGTCCCAAAAAGGTACCAATATTGTAACCTATACGCAGTAGGTAAGTCGCTTCTTATTTGAGTCTCTTCGGGTTGATTGGCTACCCCCGCCCCCCACACTTTCCCACGCACGTAGAGCTAGTTTCTCCAATGCGGAGACTGTACCGAGGGGTGCTATGGACAAGTATGGGGTTAGCTGACAGGGCACCCCGTCCCCAGTCTCCACGGGTTGTTAGCAATGCTTATTTATTTCTGGGGGCGGGGAATGCACCTCAAAAAATCTAACGCCGCTTCTATCTATCCGAATCGCACGCCTTACGTACCTACGTTTATTTCTTCTCTCGCATGTACCTTACAAGGGGCTGCGGTTCGCTTTTTATATGCGTAATATGCGTAATACTAAGGCGTACCTACACCAGGTGACTTGCATCAACAAGGAGTGAGGAGTAGAGATACACGTCGGTAAGACGAATTCTCCTCTTCACGAACAAGAGCCACTCTCCATATGAGCTGACCAATCCCTGATACAACGTTGGACGAATGGATGGGTAGAATAGGGGTATAGTATAGGCACGCTTGTGCATCTATTAGAGGGATCTTAGGTAATATAACAAGAGAAATATTTTGAATAAAGGAAAAATGTCACATATATCACTGGGCATGTTACCGTGTCACGTACATACATACATATATAGGTACCTAGGTTAGGTACCTACCTTAGGTAGGTAGGTACACACATGCTTGACGTATACGTACCTCAGTGGGCATCTTATTAGGTAGTAGGTACCTAGGTTAGACATTAAATATTGAAATTTAGGTACCTAAGATATTCCTATGTAGGTTGGAGTTCGTATAAGTAAAGTCTACCGCTTCTGACCCGGCGCCACTTTTCTCTAGGTATTATTTCTTATGGCAGGTTTGAGTTTCACTCGCAAGGAAACCGGCGGCTACCCCGTTACTTACAGGCGGTTTCCTTCACTAAAACGAGGTAAGTTACAACCTAATGAATTTCCCCCATCTCCGCATCCTCCTCTCCGTCCCCTCCTCACAATTCTCCTCCTCACTCCTCATCTTACACATAAACAATTTAACACAACCCCGAATTCAAACCATCGTCAACACCTGTGGTCTATGACCTTATCCATCTCATCCCAGCTTACTATAGCATGAAACCTTTTCATTCGTATCCCATTTTATCCCGTTAGTCTTATTCTAAATGTGTCGTCTTGTTATTTGAACGCTAGAATCTCCGACACAATCTTCGCCGTAGAAGTTCAAAAAAAAAAAAAAATACATAGCACATACCTTACATACCTACCTCTTAATCTTCGACTGCATCTCCACACGCGCCCTTCATTATTCTTACATTCTCCGCGCCTACCATCGTCGGCCAATAAGCCTACCAGTAGCAGTTTTCCCCCGTGTCAGTTAATTAGTCCGGGCTCACCAGTTTTGGCCTCCTGTGAGAAACGTATCGAATCGCAGTCTCGCTTGTCACTAGGCATTGAGTTACCTCAGCCCTACTAGTTTCATGCGGTTATCCAAGCTCTCTTGGAACCCCGAGCTCTGTTGATCACAACGTTGGCCGCCAACACGGCGAGTGGGCGATCACTTGGGGGAAGCAGTCAGGACGAATGTAGTGGAAGCTCGCGTTACGTACCGAGTATACTTAGAGAATCGATTGATACTACATACATCTATCACGCTCATGAATTCACCCATCCAACGCCCGCCCCGCAAGACATTGATTCCTCTTTCCGGCACAACTTCCTGGCCCTGGACCTTATACCTTTCCGACTTACCCCCCACTTCCGTGTGTTGCGTGACTTAACTGCATTACACCCATATTTTGTACAGGGAGTTACTTTATACTAATTATTATTCACTTATCCTGACCCCAAATGAAAACCATGCCGTCCATAGAAGGCTCCGGAGTCAATGGTACTGCCGAGGACAGCGTGGAAGGTCGGCAGCAGAAGCCCAAGACCCTACCGTGTAAGTTCTGCGACAAACGTTTTAGGTAAGGGTCCCCAGGTCTATTCATCGCCTTGCAGTTTATCTATTTTCGCTGGCAATTTACTTACACGGCGATCTCCTAATTAGGCGTGTAGAGCATGTTCAACGCCATGAGAGAACACATACTAAAGAGAAGCCATTTTCGTGCGGGTGGGCTCGTTGCGGAAAGACCTTTGGGCGTCGGTTAGTTAATCTGTTCTTTTATTTATTACGTCCTGAACTAAGCTACCAATTCCTATTGTGGCGGTCACTCCCGCCTTGCCCACCGCCGTCCAACCACTTACCGTCCTCCGTAGGCGCTAAACTACCCCCATCCCCCCCTCCTTAGTCCCTTGGGTCTTCTGCAAATAGGCCACATACATACATCTCATGCGTGCCTTGCGGCCCTGAAGACTCCTTGTCCCCTTCTATTTTCCTACTGGTGGCGCCTTAACTTCCACCTTCTCCCTCATCCTCCTGTGAATATGCTTATATGGACATCAGGGATCTCCTCGTCCGTCACGAGAAACTCGTTCATCTCAATGAAGGTTCTAACAAGGACGGCAACCGGCCACGGAAGCCGTCAACGGCCGGCGCTGCCCAACCGCCTTTATCCGCCGAAAACCATGTCGACACTGAAATGATGGGAGTGCCTCGGGCTCATCCGCCGCATTATCATTCAGATTCCATGTCATCTTCTGTGACAGTACCTCCGCTTGCTCCTGATCCTCGTCACACTACCAGGGCTACGGCTTGTAATCTTGATCTCTTGTCTGATGCGGCGACCCAAATTGCTTCTGCAAATGAGGTTAACTCGATGCAGCCGATGATCACGGATATTGGACAACCCGGGGCTGGCTTGACGCGCATTAAATCATACGACGAAGGAATACCATACTCTGACCGCGGACGTGAGCCCGAGCCTGTGGCTATGTCGCATGGATTACCGAATTCAGCTGGGCCGTCTTCATTCGATGATTATAACCTCTTCCTAGATGAATTTGCGACGTCGTCCCACTTCCTCCCTCAAGCCTTCGATGCGGATCAGGGTATGGGTATGTGGCCGCGACATCTCTCCGATATCCATCGGGCTGGGCTTTCAAAGCCGTCGTCTCAGCTTCCCTCTCGTTTTCCGTCATTAGCTCCTGATCCTAGAGATCCCTCAGAAGGTGGTCCCAGAATACACGACGAATCGACAAGGTCGCAGCCTATGAGAGTCTCCGCGATGGACCATACTGTTATTAAGAATCGACTCGACGAATTCTCGTCCGTTTTACCAAATGATTTCGTGTTTCCTTCTCGACATACCCTTACTAGGTTCCTGGAAGGGTACGTAAGCGGTTTTCATGATCACCTGCCAATACTACATTTACCAACAATAGCGGCGGCTGAACTAGCCCCGGAGCTTTTGCTGGCAATATTAGCGGTTGGCGCGCAATACAGATTTGAAAGTCACCGATCAAATGCTTTATGGTATGCAGCCAAAGCAGTTGCGCTCGAGCAGATTCGACGCCGCCATAGTCACGAAGTGCACAGTTTATTGCCGACACCGGCTGCATATAGTCCTCATTCCACGCGGCCATCTCCAAGCCATGGGTTCCGCCACTCCTTTAGTTCTGTCCAACAAGAACGTTCGATGACTCAGGATACGCATCGAGAGCCTTAGTAAGAAGTTCCAACTGCACATATCCCCATATCAATATCTGGTTAACTAATCGTCTTCTAGTTCTCCGAATACTCCCCAGTCCCGCATGGAAACCATCCAGTCTCTTTTATTGCTGTTCGCTGTTGGGCTCTGGGGCGCCAAAGCGATTCTCCGCGAAGCTCTATCGTTACAAAGCCTTCTAGCCCTTCTTGTGCGCGAGGAAGGATTTCTATCAGAGTCTACACAAACGGCCGATTGGGAGGCCTGGGTCCGGATAGAAGGAGCTAATCGCACAAAACTTATTGCATACAGCTTCTTCAATCTATGTAGTATCGCATATAACATGCCTCCTTTACTGCTAACATCCGAACTTAACCTTATTCTTCCACACTCCTCGAAACTCTGGAGGGCGGAAACGGCTTGGCAATGGCAGGAAGCCCGTCAGTCTTTCCCTAGTATGGACATATCGCTTCAAGATGCATTTGCGAGATTATTTATCAGACCAACGCAAGGACCCCCTGCTTATATGTCCTCTCTGGGCAATTATATTCTCATCCATGCCATATTACAACATATTTTTCTCTTGAAGCAGACATCTTTCAATTCAGTATCACCTTTTGGTGGACTTCGTCACGACGATGTCGAAGATTGCTTCCAAGCCCTAAGAATCTGGCAAATGAGCTTTGAGCAACACCAAGCGCGCATAACAGAAGGTAGCCATCAAAACGGCCCGGATTCACTGCCGGGTGGTTCTGTTACTTACAACTCAACCGCACTCTGGCGATTAGCATCTATCCGATTATATACAGACTTGAGTCCCAGTAGGACATTGGAAACAAGAGATGTGAGTCAGATTGCGCAGGCTTTCCACGATGCGCCATATCTTGTTCGCAGCGTGCGCCTTAACCGAGCCGTCTTCCAAGCCATACATGCATTATCTATGCTTGTTAAAGTGGGTGTCAATTACGTAGCAAGGAGAAAGTCGTCAGAATGGAGCATGCAACACTCGCGTAAGCAAAAATGAAACTGCTCTAATAATATTATGGTTAAAGGACGCAACAGCTAACTCTAGTGTAGTATGTAATCTCGAGTGCGCTATTCTCCTTTCGAAATGGCTTATGACCCTTGCTTCGATCGGTCCGACAGGTGCGCCTCCCGAACCCGACGAACGAAACCTTCTCGAAATGCTTCGTCATATGCTGGATGAAACAGAATTCGCTGTGCCCATTGACCCTTCGCTCTCGGGAGGCGTTCCTGGACACGGGCCACCAAATATGGATATGGCTGCAAATGACGGTACGAAGTTGCGTCAGCTTGCGGTAGCCGTAGTTCGGCTCTGGGCTGAGACGTTCAAGGGATCACATATCTTTGATATCGTAAAAGTAATCGGCGCTGGTTTGGAAGGATACGCAGACCTGATCGAAAAGCCGCGAGATAGAACGCCACTTGGTCGGATGGGACCGAATTCGGGACTGGGCTGATTGGAACGCAACGGGATTAATCCATGAAATTATCCAATGATAATTAAGTATAACTAACTAAAGACTTTGTCGGGTTGTCCTAGCCGAATTTAGACTCGGAAGTCCAGGACCGGTTACCTGGCCCGATGAGGCCCTAGGAGGTCTAACCAAGGATTTCGAAGGTTGAAATATATCAATGCCATTTGCCAAACATGACTGATCAAGTAATATCCACGATATATGACGACATTGGAAGTTTGCGACACAAGAATACGACGAATGGAAGTGTTGCTGCTGAGTTGAGGCGCTGTGAGGATCTTAGCAAGGGTCTCTATGATGGAGGTGTTGTTTAGAAGGAGCAATATGTTCCGACTATTAATAACACTCGTGGACCCAAGAAAGTTAATATATGCATGGGAATGGGATTAGGCGGGAGCGGCGTAGAATCGTCCTGAATTGGCAAAAGGAAATTATAGCGATCGCAGCTAAACATTAGCCCTATTTTAGTCAATCGACTGGTCTATTCAGGAGGTGCGAAATACTACTTTCGTAGTTGAAAAGGTTGCGGCTATCCATGAATCTACGATTAGCGGCGATTCATCCTGCTATTTTTAGATCTAGCGATAAAGATTCAAGCATCAATTGTCTTTAGTAATCCACCTACCTAGGTATTGTACCTATGTATTTTGTAACATGTATGGCCCTACTTAGGTAGGTACCTAAGCAATTTCGCAATGGAATACTTTGGGCGGATGAGATCATATTCAATGAAATATCGTCATCACGTGATAACGTGTGTTCCTTGACCACCCCGTGATTCGCCTCAACGCGTCAGGAACTGTCTCATCTCTTCAAGTTTCCATAGTATCCGCATCGGTATCTTTGTCTCGACCCACGTAAACCAATTGACACCCTTTATATCAAAAATCAATTTACATATTTGAGATATGCCTCCTAAAAAGCGTACTGTAGCTAATGTAACTTCTACTTCTGGGATTACAGGTAGCGATTCCCGTCGCCGATCTCATCGCATTAGTCTCAGTGGCAAGAAGAGCACGTATTTCCAGGACAATGACGAGTCAGATGAAGAGCTACCTCCCCGTAAGACTGTGAAGACTGGGGTAAAAGGAAATTCTACCAGCCGGGGAAAAGCCAAAGTAGAAGAATCGGAGGACGAGTTGCAATATGATAATGCGCGAACATCCGACCACGATGATCAGGATACCGCGTTTGCCGAGCATGACTCCGAAAGTGAATTGGAACGTCCCGTAACACCGAGACGAGGCCGTGGAAGACCCTCGAAAACCCAGACTAGAACTGGCACGAATACGAAGAAGCCGAGTGGAAAACCTCGGGATCCGGAAAGGACAAAGGGTGTGACAAAGGCTCCGACCAAAGCCAAAGCAAAAAAGGAAGCTAGTCCCGAGGACCCGGCGACCGAAGAGGATAGCGATGATGAAGACGATGACGACGATGAGGAAAACCGCATTACCTTCATTCCAGGTGAGGATTCATTCTCCTTTTCGGGTTTTTATTCAACACGCCGAAGCGTCAATATGCAGCTTTTGTTCTGATTACATGATTACAGCAATCCAACTAAGAGACACCGACGGGATTGAATATGAAGACACCCGGCTTCATAAAAATACGTTCTTGTTCCTAGAGGATCTTAAAGCCAATAACAAGCGGAGCTGGCTCAAATGTATGTGCTGTTCGGATCCCGTCTTGGCTTTTCTGACACGATATATTCGCATGTAGCGAATGATGGGGAATATAGGAGGTCACTCAAAGATTGGGAATCTTTCGTAGAGACCCTTACGGAGAAGATTATCGAAGTTGATGAAACCATCCCGTGGTTACCGGTGAAGGACGTTGTCTTCCGGATATACCGAGATATCCGCTTCAGCAAAGATCAAACTCCGTATAAGGCGGGTCTATTTCCTCCCGTTTCCTTCATTATTTCCCCGAAATAGGACTCAATTCTAACAATAATAGCCTCACTACTCTGCAGCATGGTCTAGAACTGGCAGAAAAGGCCCATACGCCTGTTATTACGTGCACGTCGAGCCCGGCCGGTGTCTGGTAGGCGGAGGCCTGTGGCATCCGGAGAATGAATCGTTAGCCCTGCTACGCGCGAGTGTCGACGAGCGACCACATCGCATCACTCGAGTTCTAATGAATCCTACGTTCCGCAAGACATTTCTACCTGACGCGAAGGCCGGCAGCGAAAAGTCTGTGATAGCGGCGTTCGCGGCCAAAAACCAGACGAATGCGTTGAAGACAAAACCAAAGGCACAACCCCTCTAGTTAGAAAAGCGCTTTGAACAAGGTATACTGACCAAAGCAGGGCTTCCACCCGGATCATAAATATATCGAGCTTTTGAAGCTGCGAGACTACACTATCAGCACGCAGATTGAGGAATCGGATCTGCTTGCCGACGATGCGCAGGATAGAGTGATGAGTGTTATCTCTGCTATGGTCGAATTTGTAAGTCATGTCCATTTTATTAGATGTAGTTTTATATTAGATAGACTAACCAGGATGTTCACGTAGGTCACATTCCTTAATAGCGTTGTTAGGCCCGATCCTAATGTCGATGATAGCTCCGACGAGCCCGACGGTGGGACGGAAGAACAAGAGGGGGGAGAAGAAGATGAGGAGGGGGAGGAGGAGGACGACGACGACGACGACGACGACGATCAAGATGAAGATGAGCAGTGAAAATAGTTTCTATCTTGGATGTAAATAATCACGTATTGACAGGTAGTATTGAATTTCTCTTATGACTTCAGTATCTCATTACCTTCATGTTGGGTCTGATACTACCTATGAAATTTGCATCTGTGGCATAGGTAGGTACCTACCTTCTGCCGCTTCCCGTTACATGGTAAGTAGATACCTACCTTTATTTTCGATTTAAATGGAACCTAGGTACTTTCTACCTATTTAATCGATACCTGTCTACAAATATACGAGCTAGCAAGTTGCAATCAACTTTTAGTCGGGTAGTTGCCCTTTAGTCTAGACCCACGATGCAGCTAGCCCTTGCCCTACGTACAAACGCCCCGAGACTTGAGATTTCAAACAATTAGTAGGTACCTACCTTACCTTCCTAGAAACACAATTCATCTACTTAGGTTGTTTTTCCCTCAAAAATTATCAGTCATAGCACATGTATCATCTCAGTTCGTCTAGTGGTTAGGATACGGGCTTGTCACGCCCGTGACCGGGGTTCAATTCCCCGACTGAGAGCTCTTTTTTGTCCTTCCTCTTTATAACTTAAAGAGTTAAGCTTTCTTTCTTTCTTTCTTTTTTTCTCTTGATGAATTTCATTGTGACAGATTCCCTAATGCAACCAGATGGATTATATTGCGAGCAATGGCATCTATGTACATGTCTTGCGACGTGATGTGGGACCTGTCAGTCCTATTGAATTTAGGCACCTAGTCTTCCACTGAGCACCCCAATATCATCCCTTCCTACCCCTTTTCTATGTTCATATGGCGATTGCCTATCAAATTTTATTGCTTCAATTATTCTTGTAATCCCGTCGATAAACTGGGCGGTAGATCCTCGTCTCTCGTTCCCCAATCGCTCTCCGTAGACCCTAATATAAACTCCAGCGTGCCGCCATTTACAAAAAAGTCGTGCGTGATCCAGTTTCGCGTATGCGGCTTTCCGTCTAATCGCGCACTTTGGATATAGATGTTGCGATACTGCGGCGCGTCGAATCCACCAATATTTCTTAGTGTCGCAGGTTTTCCTGATGGCGTCTGGATACTGACCTGTCGGAACATGGGCGCCGTAAGTAAATATACATCCTGCCCAGCTACCGGGTAAAATCCCATGAAGGCGAACGCTGTAAAGGCCCCCATGGCACAATCATCGTTACCTGGGATGCCGTTGATGCTATTGTTAAACTGCCCTGGGATGTACTGGTGCAGCCAGTAATTGCTGCGGCCGGGTCGTCCGGCATAATGGAATTGGAATGTCGTGAGGAAATTGGGCTCGTTGCCCATGTAGTTGATACCAGACGAGTGGAAGTAATCGAGTCGCTTGACGAAGGTTTCATGCCCTCCTAGCGCTTCTATAAGCGCAGCCATGTCTTGTGGAACGTAGAATGTGTACAGCCACGGGCTGCCCTCATACGTCTCGTATTGCGTATCAAAATAGCAGCTATGCTGCTGATATACAGGACTGCAGAGTCGGGTATTCTAAGGCACAAGTCAGAGTTAACGACGTTTAACTTGGAGAGATTGTATGGGTTGAGGAAGCTTACCTGGTATCGCCAAGTACCATTCCGAAATCGTGGTTGCAGGAAACCCTTAAACTCGGTCATTTGTACGTTCCCAGCCTCATCACGATGCCTGTCTTCCTGATCTGGGTTGAACAGGTTCTTCCAGTTCCGACTACGTTGTAAGTACTTGGCTTCATCGTCCTTGTGGCCAAGTCCTCGCGCCATCAATGCGATCACAAAGTCGTCGTATGCGTATTCTACCGTCCGTGAAATCCCTCGACTCATGGGGCCCGTTCCATTTCTATCGTGGTCGTCGTACGGTACATATCCCAGCGAGTGCCAACTTACGAGACTTCCACGTCCAGTTGTGGACCAATCCCCTGGCTCTACCTCTGCATCGGAGACGACGGCCTCGTAGCCGAGCTTCCAGTCGATGCCTTCAGTAAGATTTTTAATATAGGCATCGGCAAGCACCACATCAGCATTCGAGCCTCCTTGCGTGTAACCTTTACTAAAACTCATACGACAATCCGGTAGCTTTCCTTCGTGTTTGTATGTGTCAATCAGCGACCTTACCATTTTCGTTTGGATCGCAGGGTCAATTATAGTAAGTAAGGGATGCTGTGCGCGAAACGAATCCCATATGCAGTAAAAAGAGTCGTAATAAGGCTCATTCGATTTCCAAAGCTGATTTTCTCCCGTATAATCTTGAGGCGAGATTAGCGCACGATAGAGTCCCGACCAAAAGGTGGTAAGAAATTCGTTACTCATGCCCGAATGATCAGGCTTGACAACAGACAGCTTTTCTTTCCAGGCCTTTTCAGCCGCTTTCACTACATTATCAAAGCCAAAGTCTGGAATTTCGGCCTCCGAATTGTGACAGGCTTGTTCCACCGATATGAATGACAGTCCCACCCTAGCCATGATCTGTTCTGAGTGCGCGAAGTGTATCCAAGCGCCCGCTGAGCCGGCAGGGATGAAAAAGTTACTTCCTAAATTACCCATTGCCTGAACCTCATCTGTCACATTGGTTTGTAAAAATACGCCTGTCTTTCGGATATCAGCACCCCTGAAATCAGCACAAACGTGAGCCGTGTACGCTCCAGTTCCAAACGACGGGCTGAACGACCCATTTCCTGTAATTCTTCCCGTTTCCGGGTTGACTTGGATGTCACCCCCTGTTCGAGAAGTACCTAGATCTATTAAATCTAATAGGACCAGAGGATTAGTAGGCACCATGACCTTATGCGATTCAACCTCTGGAGCTTTCGGGAGGCTAAACCTGTAAAGAGTAGCGTGCTCGGTTGCTGTCATCTCAGCGTGAACTGAATTATTGAGGCCGATGGCAAAGTATCCAGGGCGTGCCGTAGCGGACCCGTCAACTCTTGGGACACCTCTACCGATATATGTAAATTTACACTGAGCGAAGTCGTCCTCGGGACATCCTGGATGTACAAAAAGCGGGAAATTTCCCAACGAAGGGCTCTAATACCAATCAGATTCATTCAAGTAATAGGTAGTATCTACCTTACTTACCCCTCCGGTACCTTGGGATATGTTAGCAAAACATATCGTTGGGAGTTGGGGGATTTTAACCTACCCGAATCGTGCAAGTGAGAGAAGCCTTGAATATCTGAGTTGTCCGAGACGAATCCTGCGGCTATTTCTCCGCGATCGCTTGAATCTGCCACGGCCTTTGCCATGCCTGAGCGACTTGTTAGTGCCTAGAAAGCTCCAAAGTTGGCAGTCACCTAAACGACATACCGTACGGCAGAGTCGCGCCGGGGAAGACATGACCTATAAAAGCCAACTTAGTCGAAACTCTTAAATGCTACGCTTAATTGATGCGCATTACTCACCTCCGTTTACAGTGCCGATAAGAGGGTCGACATATTGCAAAATGTCGTCACTAGATTTTCTCGATGAGCTCTTGATAGTGCGTAGGAATGTAGTTGGAGAATTCAACCTGTTAGGGAGTAAGGCCCAGACTAGCAATGCCACCACGGGTATGACGATAAGGAATCGCCGACGCCGCGGGAGGCTCTTGAGGAACGGCATTATTGCGAATCGTGAATTACCCGTTGGAGCTTCGCTCGTGGGGTCTAATTCATGTGTCGATTCTATATGACGACGCGGACACAAGAGCCATCGGTACCAAGTCTTAGGCCTCGATCTCCAAACAAGTTATACACGTGTTAGCGATCGCAAGGTTGGAAATTTTAAATATTTCGGTTTCGTCCTCCTTACCTTGGATCGCTCTGGGGCAAAGATGCATCCATCAGAACTAGAATGCGAGACCATCTGCCCAGCTAGATATCCAAAACTGTCTCGTAGGGGTCCAACTGCGACTGTGTAACCGACTGTCTAGAACTCCGAATTGGAAGGTCTTGGATCGCAGACTTGGCAATTAGGGGAATTTGGCTGAATTACAGTTGGCTGGGTTCTATGGGGTCCGTTCAGGGATCATATCGGCAGCTAAGCTCTAAGCAGATCAATAGGGACCACAGTGACACCCAAGGGTGCAACGGCGAGCCGGAAAGGTGTTAAAGATATTATAAGATTTGGTAAAGGAACCTGCTCTTCCGATTCGGTCTACTTTGAAAACACTTACCTTATATTAAATAAAATAGTGTAATGTTACCTACACATTGAATACCTAGGTACTTGCTTAAGGTAGTTATTTTGAAGAATTAGTACTTTGTAGGTACCTTAACTACCTATCTAATACCTATATTTGGGTAACTTAGAAGCAGTGTTAGGTACCTAGAAAAATAATACGATAGTCTCTGAGGTACATATTAAGTATCGTCATAGGCTTTTTTAAAAGTTACTAAGTGCTTTATCATTTATTACGGTGAGTTTACCTATAAGATTAGCCATGAGCACCTTCCTCGTAAAGCAAAATTAAAGACCTATGTACGTAGTTCGGTGCAGCAACCAAGCCCTGTTGCACCAAATGCCGGCGGAGGCGGACTTAGTGGAGCCACCAGCCGTAGAGATACGGGTTATTCAGGTCTTGAATCGAACAGGACGCACGGTGTGTAAATCCGATTCAGAAGTTAAATAAGAGGTATCGAACGAATTTAGTCACATTAGTATCGAGCTATTCATTAACTACCTACTTCTCTGTAAGTTTAGCTGATGCGAAAGCATTAACCTAGTGATTACCTTTCCGGGTGTCGCGACCAATGCCTTGTTTTTTGGTTTGGCTTAGACGCATTGGAAGTCGGCTATCCGCAATAGACTATTATATCAGACTAAATAATAAAATAAAGTCAATCCTTAATGTTAGTTAGTTAGATATACTTTCCAAACTAGCAGAGTTATCAAGTTCTAGGATTGACTAGTTAGGTACCTGTTAGTTACACACCAATCTACCTGGTATTAAAGCCTGCGCAATTATGCTGGTAATTACCCAAAATTTTAGAGATTTTCGAAAATATTTCCAACTTCTTTTTCGTATTTTTCTAATTAATATTTGGAGATGGGATATTAAGACTGGGAGCGTGGTGAATAAGACTTTGTGAAGGAAACGAAAGAAAGGTGGTGGGTCCTCTGAGTTTGAATCTCAGCCCTACCACAGGTAACATAGCAGGGGTTTTGCTGTTCGCCCGTAACGGCGGAATAGTACCTAGGTATTTAGATAGTAATCTAATCAAGGCAGGTCCAATTAGTGAAAATACATGGGTACCAAATGTAATTCGCCCTTGACGGCGGACTTAAATCAATTACCATTCATTTATGATAGACTCATTTCACGATGATTTCCTCCGCCGCATAGGGACGGAACTCTCCAATGACGAGTAATGGCCGATGTCCCTAATGAAGAGTCGTCCACGACGACAACCCTACTTACTACCCAGAGATCGCCGGCCAAGAGAACAAAAGTTCGTAAAGGAACGCGTTCCTGTTGGGAATGTAAACGGCGGAAGATTAGATGCATATTTACATCTAATCATGTCGTTTGCACCGGTTGTCAACGCCGCCACGTATCTTGTGTCCCGCAAGATATGCCCGAAGAGCTGTCTCCTGCAAGAAAAGGCAACCGCCATCTTGGTGACCGCATCTCAAAAATTGAGGACTTTGTAAGAGACATTCTCGCTAGTAAGCATGGCAGCGAAGCAGCTTCGACTGAAGCCAAGCCGCACGGAGATGTGTCTTCAAAGCCCAACAATCCAAAGCCTTGCTCGAATGGTTTAGCATTTGGCCTATATCCATCTTCTTTAGAATCTACAGAGGTATGTGAATCCTTTATTCGTCGCATTACGATCTCTGCCTCATCGTCATTATAATCTCGAGTAGTTAGCCCAGAATTCGTCGCTCTCGACTCCATATTCAGAAAATGAGGCACCGTGTATACCAGATCAGTCTGAGACTGAGACAATACTTCACCACTTATTCAAAGCCTTCCCATCCGAAGGAGATACGAACATCTTGCTTAGAGAAAGTGCCAAGCCGTCGTTCTATACCGATATAATTAATACGCAGCCGCATAGCAAACAGACACTTGAGGCTCTTTCAGGACCCTACCCTACATCTAGAATGCCTAGTCGCAACACCCATCCAGTCATCGTAGCCAGGCATATGCTCATGTTCGCCATTACTCTACAAACCCCATCTAGTGAAAGTCTGTTCGACCTTTCTGAACCACATAACGTCCTCATGCGCCGACTGACAACGGCCGTTACGACATGGGTAACTACTAAGGAAGAAATGCATAGGACTATTGAAGGTCTGACATGTATTATCCTAGAAGGTATATTTGAGATAAACTGTGGTAATCTTAGACGGGCTTGGGCCGTGTGTCGCAGGGCAATGACGGCTGCCCAATTGATGGGCCTTCATTGCTCTTCAATGCCGCCACCCAAACGCATCGACCCGAAGCTTAATGCCGATCCAAAATTTATCTGGTTTCGCATCGTTCATATAGATCGCTATCTCAGCTTATTACTCGGTCTGCCCCAAGGCACATCCGATAAGAGTGTAGGGGCTGCGTCTGTGTTGCGCTACGAGCCGCCCATGGGTAAATTCGAGCGAACACTCACAGTTATCGCGTGTCATATCTTAGAACGTAACGAAAGCGACTTTGCCGTTGGAGGGATCGCCACAACACGATCCATTGATTCTGACCTATTAAACGCGTCGAAAAGTATGCCGGCAAGCTTCTGGCGACCGATAGGTTTTCATAACCTTGCACTAGGATCACCGGATACTGTCTTAGAAACAACACGCCTAGCAGCCCAAGTTTATTACTATGGTCTAGTAACTCAGCTTCATTTGCCATATATGATGCGACTGGGAGGCAACACAGTGTATGAGTATTCTAAGCACGCCTGCGTTAATGCTAGCCGAGAGATCATGACGCGTTTCATTGCGCATCGGAGTTTTAATCCCAGATCTTCCTGTTCGCGACCCGTAGACTTTTTCGCTCTCTTAGCAGCGATGACCCTCCTACTTGCTCATCTCGAGGCTCATCATCACCCAGGAGCCGCTAACTCTCTAGCCCACCAACGTCTAGGAGATCGCGCCATGTTAGATGAGGCCTTAGAGAAAATGGATGTAGTAACCGAGCTTAGCAAAGATATAATAACTAAAAAGAGTGCTGGATTGATCAGGAAACTACTTGACATTGAGGCCGACGCAGCTAACGGGAACAGTTACACTACTAGAAGCATACGAGAAGACGATGAAGTACAAGAGGGTTCAAACGGGAGTGGAGAGATTCACTTGCGCATCCCGTACCTTGGAGTTATTAAGATCGGTCGTCAAGGTCCCATGTTTGGAGAGCCATCTCAACCACAAACTCTCGACCTCCCACAGAACGACCCAACCGTTGCACACATTGAGGCGTCAACATCTTTAGTGCCTGCATCATTTATGAACAATTCACCGACCAGCCGCGATAATTCCGTCGCTCGAGACTGCACCTCCCCGGCGGACCTAAGAGAATGGGAACAACCCGGAGCCCAATTACAGACACCCGAATACGATCAGTCTTTACCACAAGCCTTTAGCTCTGAATACGATGATAGCGTTCTGCAGTCTCACATGGGGATTCCTCCCGTCGCAGAAGATGTTAATGACTGGACTTTCCAGGGTGTTGATACGGCATTCTTCAACAGCTTAATGAGAGGAATATCCTGTCTGGACGGTGTCGATTTAGAACAGTAGCACATCGGAACTCCTCAAAAGCCACTCATATTATTGCTTAATGAACCTTTCTTAGGTTTAAGTGATTTACGCCACACCTTGTGAGTGTACAATTACTTCTCATTCTATAAAGGAAATAGTCACTCACGATATAATTAAATCCAAGCTATTTTCGACTTGGCTTCGTCCCTGAGCGAGTCCCATATACTAGAGTACGGCGATGGCTACACTTCTTTTTTACTTCCCAAGACATTACTAAGTCCAATACTCAAATATGCAATCTCGAACCTCGCATGCAACGGACATTGATCTCGTCAGTCAAGAATTGGTAAATTAGAATAGCATTTGTCTCATAAAAGAGTGAATACTTGTCCAATATAAATCCCGATAGAATGGAAAACCACTAATCTTTCCCTTCCCAGGCCTCGTAGGAGGAACTTCCAAGTTAAACTACCTAGATAACTTGATAGCTACGAATCTACATATCCATGTGCCTGCCGGGGAGGCTAGTAAGCCCTATAAGATGATTCGTTAGCCTAGAACGTGCATAGTCGGTTGTTAAACTACTTACATCCGTCAATATCCTCATTAACAGTGCTCTTGATAGTGCACTTGTTTGCCTGGTCCACACTCTGGGTGGTGATTCCGTTGCTGAGCAGGGGCGTGGAATCCATCGCGCGCTGGAGAGCGTCACCTTTCCAGCCGAAGAGGTAGTCGCCGTGGGTGCCGTAGCCTACACTGTCTTCGTAACTCCAGACGAACGGTTGAGAACCGTCCTCGGGCCAGATAGACTTGTCGTTAAACGGAGTCGTGTCCCACATGGTTTCATAGGCAACTTGAGGTACACGAACAGGGTGCGAAGACGGGCAAGCGCCGGCAGTGGTGAATCCTCCCCTGTTAGTGTTGTACATGTGGTCTTGGTGGTTGGGGCTGTCGAGGTTCTTGCCGTCCCAGCATCTGCATAGTAGTTAGTAGTTGGGTACAGATTACAGTCTACCGACAGAGTTACTAACGCAGGGAAGTGGTGGATAGCCATGATACCAGCCTTGCACGGCTCCTTGGGAAACTCAGCGGTCTCAGGGAACCTCGTCATAACGTCCTGCAGACAGGTATAACGTAGGCCAGGGTTGGTGCCGTCCTTGCTTTCCGGCGATCCAACAGTCATGCGGAATCCCTAGGAGCTGTTAGATAGTCCGTTACGATAAAAATAGAGGTAAACATACAGGCTTGAAAGCTGTGATCTTCTGGTTGCCGTTCGAGTTGAACGACTCCTGGAGGTAGTAAATGGTCATGCCACCCTTAATATTACCTAAAAGCGCGTTGGGGTATTGAGGAACACGCTTGTAGGTTCCGTTACGGGCTTTAAAGTATAGAACAGCAGTCCAGTAGTTGGAGAAGTCCTCGGAGAATGTACAGGTTGTGCAAGTAGCCCTCTGACTAACGTCCTGCGTGGGGTCCATGGTGGCGTTGAAGCCATTTCCACCAACAATTTGGTGGAGATGGGCCGAAGGGACGACGCCGGGTTCGACGAGAGGGTCTAAACGCTGGACGCTAAGGGTGGCACATCCGAATCGGAGGTAAGCCTGAGAGGGCGCAGCAAGCGCAAGAGCGAGAGAAAGAGAAGATCCCTTCATTTTGATCGTATCAATACTGAAGTCGGCGTCAAATTTGCTGATACAGCCCGGAGACGGTGGGGACGCCGGGAGTCAAGCGGAGGAGGTCACATCTACGTTAGCATATATACAGAGCACTCAGCTTGTGGTCTTGGTCGCGATTCGCTTATGCCGCGCCGGTCGGCAGAATACTCGGTCTTGTATTGCTTCATTTGAATTCATCCAGAGATGTGCAATTAAGACAATGATTTCTATAATTACTAGAAGCGCTCACCTGTACCACCGGATTATGACAACAACAGGGCCAAACAACGAGCAGACGCAGCCGCCTGGTCTCGAATAGCTCGACCGTACCTAATGGTAATGGATATGCCACCCCTGGGAAACTAAACTTTGACAAGCATCAAGCTATTCGAAGCATTACGAGAGCACCGCATCGAGCAAACGGCAGTTGGATGATTGGATCTCGCTCGCCACACTACCGGGGGTCCCCGTTCCGAGCGCCCGAATAAAGGTAGCCAGGGGTAAAATATCCCCTAGAATATTTCCCGTCTCCTCCCCCCGGACCCAAATATCCACCTCTACCGCACGTGGCCCCCGACTACCGGCAATGCCATTCCGTCCGGCAAACAGTAATTTGCTTTGGTTGGGCCTCCAGATGCATTCAGATTAGGGACAATCAATAAGTCTTGTATAGTATCGTGAGCCGGTAATGGTATAGTCTTGGAATATAGACTTTTAGACCTCCTATAAACACAGACACGAGACAAGTATGCAATTACGCGCTTGTAATCGTTAAATCAAAGTTTCTTTTGGAAACCAAGCTCGATCCGTAACAAGAACTCTTCTCTCATCTACGATGGCGTTGAATTTTTTTCTCTACTTCGCGATTGCCAAAGTCCGCGTCTCAACAGTCTTTAGTAAGGGAACTTAAGGCGATGATATTTATATTCTCTGCGGACACATGTGGCAGTCTATAATTCAATGTTAGTATGATATAGTGTCGCGGTTAGTTGTATTTCTAATAATATATCTCTTCATTCTAATTTTGATACACTCTGTCCATGGCAATGAGGCCATTGACGTTGATCGAACCATAGTCACATAAGATGGAACACCATGTGCTAGTGAGAAAATATCAGCGACTATTTTAGACTATGACCATAGAAGACTCCTCGATAAGTCTAAAACGGTAACTAGGATGAAAAGCGTCTCGAACTCCTCATCGATTCTCAGAAGCTGTGGTATAGTGTCTAAAGATATGTCTAGGTAGAACACGAACACACTAGGTAGCAATTTTCAATCTGGGTTACAGACCGACTGCGACGACTGAGTCCAACGCCGATGGATTTAATGTAGCTCTTGTTATGTGCGCCTACGACGATCTGTTCTATTAGAAACGGATTCACCCGGGCCATAGTTCTCGAGTCATTTACTTAGAATACACCTGCTTCGAAACCATAATACCGGACAGAGTCCACTTTGAAGATAGATCGCAGATAGTCTTCATTTTCCACGCAGTACTTTTCTATCAGCGCCGTATCTACTCCTCGTCTCAACAGGACACCCAATCGATCCAATCGAACGTCCACTCAGTATAACATAGAATAGAACTTCATCCAGCATATGCGACAATCTGTGTCATAACTACAGGGTCATCGTTTCGATCCGTGCGACTTATTACAAGAATTAGGCTTCGGGGTACGATAAAGTAAAGCAGAGCTACATTAATACAGCCTCCTAATTGTGTCGGATACGTGGATGATCTATTAGGCAACTCGCACTACAAGATGCCGTCAGACCTGCTGCAGAATTTCCACCGGAAAACATTCCTGTCGCTATTTCTCATTTTCGAACTGATAACGAAATGCCAGTCCCTAATCCACACTATTTTGATGGTGGTCAGTGTCTCATCCTCAACGCAGTCTTCTTAGACGGAGAATGCTGGTCTGTACGCATTCCACTCCACAAACAAAACCTTTTACAAGACCTAATCGTAAACCTCCTCCAAGTCGAACAAGATGTAGTCCGAGAGATTAAAAGCAGAGGCTTTACATTACAACATCACTGGGTAATATGTATCGGCAATAGATATGTTCGTGTTGTTGATTTTGAAAGGATGATCGACTGGGGATTTGCTTCTTTAAAGTTACACTCTTCGCAAGTATCCTCTTGGCTATCGCTAATCCAATCATCTGAAGACGTCGATTTCCGCCATTGCTTCCCGAAGTCCGTACTTAGTAAAGGGATGCACTGTTCGCTAGCAGCTCTAGGATGGAAGCTTCCTTTTCGCAAATAACATAACAACTTCAAGACCTAACACCTAACCTCACCGAGAAAGAATAATCGGTGTCCTCTATCAGTCGATGAAGAGAGCTGCAACGACGACATAAACGGCATGTAATGAAAATATATACAGTCCGGTGGTTTATACCCACGCTAATCACCCAATTGTCTGCGGCTATCCCAAAATATCCTAAGCTGAAGAAGTCACTGCCATCGAAATAAAACGGAGTCTATTGGCTTCCTATACCTTTTAGGGTATAGAGACACTTCATCAGATCAGACAAATAGGGGTTATTCTAAATGATGAAAGCGATGAGGCCTTTAAGAAGCTTGTAAAGATGGGCCATCCATAGCAAAGGAACGGACCAGATAAATAAGGTACCTCTTTAGGCTTCAGTATCGTATTACATCCCCTTACCCTTTTCTCTAAGATGTCCATTGGGCACCCGGGAAACAGAAATAATGATCTATGTACCTTGGAAAATATATTAGGTTAAATTCCCACTGCCGTCATTAAATAAACTGTTGATATTGGTCAGGGAATAAGTGTGCATAGAGGAGATACAGGGGTCTATTGAGTATATAAGAGGCGCTGCTTGGAAGAGGTCAGGTATTATTAACCTGGTCAATTACATCTATCGCCTGGTGGTCACTCCTTTCCAGGGCCCTATAAGCCACGGGTTTCCTAAATATCCGACGATATCTATATATCGCATCCCATATCAAGAACCAAAGTGCTTAGTAAAAACTTCTCAGCTAGGCACTATTCCTTCAGCCAAAGCTTCAAACAGATTCAGGCGGCTTTGTAATGACCGTCAATTTATCTCTAATGAGCTACGCGTAAGCTTTCCTATATATATTCCAAGAGTTTATCAAAGACTTACCCATTGAGTTTCTTCATCATGGCTCCTAACCCCTCGTGGGAATAATCTTTCTCATTCCACATATCCTTATGGTAGACAACCTTCTCATTGGGCTCCTCCCCCTCAAGCCGTAAGGAAACTAAGCTGTCTACAGACTTCGAGATGTGGACGCCGGCAAATGTATACTTGTGTCTTTGCTTCCAAATAAGCTCGTGCTCCGTTGAAGACGTAACCTCCGTCGCCAACGATTCAAGTTTCGAAAAAAGCTTCGGGAGGCCATACCACTGGCCAGTTATCTTATATCTAAATAAGATTAGGTTATACTAAAAATGCTAATGTCACATTTTAATCAGGCGCACCTTGTATCGCAATAGCTGAAAGGATCGTCGTAGACGGCCTTCTCGGCGTATACCTTCGTATTCTCTTCTGACGCCTGCCCACAATATAAGTTAAGTATTCTCTGTTGTATCGCCCTCCTCGATGGGGATATTTGAAGAGAATCATCCGGGTGAGGTGCATAGTCTACCGCCCCATCCACGTTTCGAGGTCTATCTGGATGAGGTTCCACCCCTTTTTGGTTGGGGTGGGGTGACGTCGAAGAAGGCATATTGTAGGAGCTGTTACAGAATCAAATTCAACAATAAGGGGTGATAATCGGCGCAGTCAATGTATATCTCAAGGATAATTATATAAGATTTCTAATACCTTTGAAGCCATTGTAAATAGCTTTAATATATGTCATGATGAATGATGACATCATGACTATTGAGAATAGATATATATCAAGAAAAAGAAAAATGGTAACACAAAGTAGCGGTTTGAGACAGCACGTATGTACACTAACCTAGTACTTTAACAGTTTATGCGCGAATGAGCAAAGGAGAAGCTTAGGAGATGCAGAAGGTACCCGTCTAAAGATAAGTTAGACATCCCATCACAAATATCTACGTTGTTTTATGTCCGAGTTTTGTGACATGATATTCTACACGAGGTTCCTAGATGTTAATTCTAATAACTACGGGTATTAAACCACGGGAACTTGTATGAGTATAGATTCATCGTGTCAAGCCATCTTAACACTTATTAATCGAAAGACTGACAAGGTAGAACGCCTAACGTGTAAACGTCAGCCAAAAGCATTGAATATATTGATGCTCACTTTTTAAGGCTACTAGAGTTATTGCGAAATATTCCGAAGCCCGGGATAGAAAAGAATTAGGCATTTCACGAGCATAATTCCAGTAAAGACTTGGTCTACATCTTGGCGTTGCACGTCCAAGTTTGGAAGGAGGGTAATATGTCGCGTAGCTCGCGTTACGAGCAAGCCAATAAAACAGAATAAATTGAGGTCAGGACTTATTTAAAGGGTTCAGTCCCTAAAAATCGAACTTCCAAAATAGTCAATCGCTGTTTCGTTTGTGGATCGCCTTTTAACTATACGAAAAAACATCACGGTCATCATTCATATAACACGTAGAAGATCGGCCAGAATACCGAATGAGTTGATGCCATCAAAATAAGCCGCAACTAATCGGAAACAAACCCTTCACGTCGTACTCAGTAAAATGTCACCTATCCCGCCCGCAGCCTCGACGAGGGTCGCCACAACAAGCCAGAATCAGTAGGCATTCTTGAGTATCTAATTATAGATGCAACTTCATTTCAGCTACGGTGAGCTTATTGGGACCGCACGATGGCGCTCCTTATAGACAGGGGCACACATCAAGCTATAAGTAAACCCCTAATAAATTCATACAAATAGACCTAAGTTGCTCAATTCAATTTGAATTATATCCCGACAATCATCGGACACTCGCTACAGTTCGTCAATATTTTGAAAAATATAATATACCTTCTCTACTTCACAAAATGTCTTTCAAGAGCTTTTTCGGTGCTTCACTGCTCGTAGGCGGGACTCTTGCTAGACATGTCCCATCAAACGTTCGA
The DNA here is from genome assembly GCA_025201765.1 of Daldinia sp. FL1419. Taxonomy (NCBI): domain Eukaryota; kingdom Fungi; phylum Ascomycota; class Sordariomycetes; order Xylariales; family Hypoxylaceae; genus Daldinia; species Daldinia sp. FL1419. Next base: position 41,131 of record MU623474.1, on the reverse strand, counting down.
AATTTCTACAACAGCATTAAGAGCAACGGGCAATGCAATTCTCCCTTAGCAAGCGGATTTTACAGCGAATACAATGACGATAATTGTACAAACCTCTACTTACCCTAGATTTATAGGCGCAAAACTTACATGTCATAGCCTTCGCCTACTGTGGGGACCATCTTGAAGACTCCGGGGTCATCTATATCCAAGGCGGCAATAGCCAATTCGCTAACATGGATATCGACTGCGACGGGACTCAGGGCGGCCCCGCTGACGACGGCCGATGCGGAAACTCCGACGACACCCAATCGATCACGTCTTTTGCCGATACTGTCAAGGGATACGGCAAGGGTGTTGAGGACTTGGACGCCAAAATCCACCCCTACGTCGTTTTCGGAAACGTGGGCTCTAAGCCGGGATTCACGTCTTTTGACCCGCAAGAACATGGCATTGAGCCATTGAGCGTTATGGCCGTCGTATGTGGCGACAAGCTGGTAAGAGATCATCGACCCCGTCGATAAGAAAATGTGGCAGCAATCTAACCAAGACAAGATTTACGGAGTCTGGGGCGACGAGAATGGCGACGACGGCGAAAAGTCTGTCGTAGGAGAGGCTTCGATCTCTCTAGCAACTGCTTGCTTCGGAAAGGGGATGACTGGAAACAATGGGCACGACGAGAATGATGTCCTGTATATCGCATTCACCGGCAAAGATGCTGTTCCCGGTAAGAACGGTGCGAAGTGGGACGCACAGAACTACAAGGAATTCGAGTCGAGCATCCGAGACCTAGGAGACGAGCTGATCAAGCGTATCAATGCTTGAAGGGAACTGTTGCACGGTGAGGGATGCTTGCGCTAGGAAAGTCCTAAGTTGATGTGGTTCGGATATTTTGGTCGAATGCTTCCTTCGAGGGTAGAGGTAGAAGTTATAGAATTGAATATCCACTTAGCTACCCGAAAATACGGGTTTCACGAGGGATACTGCCCCAAGTCGACCGCAATTAAAAGCTAACAATGAGAAGTTGTATCTTGCTGAATTTGGAACCTCTGTTGAATACCCGACGAAAAAAGAACCGACAAATTAGGTACCTACCTAGGTATAGACATAAAAGTATAGGCAAGCTGTCTGTTAGAGTAACTACCCCCTTTAGCGGCGTCGATTGATACTTAGGTTTAATATATCGTAGAATATTCCTTGAGGGTTTCTTGATTTTATAGCAAACACAACATAGTTGAGCATTCCTGGAATGAAACGGGTCCGTACAATGAGTTATCATATTAAATCGAATTTAAGTCAACCCATTCTAACGACTAATAAATAAATAAATAATAGCATTGGCAAAATATTACTTGAACTTTCATTCCTACCGCGTCGAGTCTAATAAGAGTTCTAAGTATGCCCTTGTTTACTTTATATATTATTCAGGAACATTTTACCCCAGCTATCCGTGAGCCTCAAGGGCGGGGAAGACGCTGATCAATAAAGCCTCATTAGGAAGCTCATCCAAGGAGGATTCAGACCTCGGAAAAGGGTTCGAAGTAAGCCAGTTCCTTGTTTGCAATTCTACCAATGAAATATGGCGCCCAGATCCGGGAACAAATAATCATTCGAAAAACAGTCAAATGACGAACAAGCTACCTCCCCTGCGGTGTTCCCATCGAGAATAAAGCAGGCTTTCCCCGCATTCTCTTCGACCTATCTCGGCTCTATTTATGCTATTCCCACGGGCCACTTACAATAATGGCTCTCCAAATTAACGTCATATGCTCATTTACGGCCAGGGCATATGCAAGGGTGATAAACATGGCCACTCAGGAATCCTCTTTCAACTAACACAGCACGGTTAGCCTGGCGCCGATCTGCGGTCTAGAAAGTCCAGCTGGGGAAACGAAGATTACATCAAATTAATGAATTCAAATATCACTGGCCGCCTCGCCCTCTTTGCTTGGGGCAACCCCAGACTCACGTCTGTAGGTATGCCTTATTCATCACTTGTCTTTGGAGAGATCTTCAAGACCCCAGAATTAGGTGCAATGCGTCTTCTATTGTTACTGTTCACTTTCTTCTTCGGGGGATTTTCTGTGGTTTCGGCACAATGTCCTGACTACTCGGATTATTCCATGGCCACCCACGAGCCCTTCTCGTCGGGGAAGTACCAGCTCTCTTACCAGAGACCAATAGCTGCGTGCCGGACAGCTAACATCTCGGATGTCGAAAAGACTATTCAAGATATGAAGGCGGTAGTGAAGGACCCAGATCTCTTCCGACTTTTCGAAAATACTTTTCCCAACACTCTTGACACCACCGTGAAATGGAAAGGCTATGCTGAGGATGATTCGACGGAAGAGGTATACTAACCCGCTTCCGTGCAGGTGGAATATTACGTTAACACGCTTCAAGCTCACATTTATTACGACTGGGGATATTGTGGCCATGTGGCTCCGCGATTCGGCCAACCAGTTGCGCAGTTATAAGTCGCTACTCAAGGCAGATGATGCTCCCAATTCGCTGGCATCCCTCTACCGCGGCGCGATTAACCTACAGGCACGTTACGTCATTCGAAATCCATATTGTAATGCGTTCCAAGCACCGACGGAGTCTGGTTTACCACCAGAGAACAATGGATACGCGGATACCGACAAAGTGATGCCGCCTTACAATACCAGCTTTGTTTTCGAATGCAAGTACGAGCTCGATTCGATCTCGGCTTTCTTGCAATTGTCACACGACTACTACGATAAAACCAAGGATGCCGGCTTTTTTGGAAAGTTCCGATGGGTTGAGGCCGTTAAGACGATTCTCGACGTGGCGGAGGGGCTTCTGGTTGGAACGTACGACGACGACGGATCTGTCAATGAATCCCCGTACACTTTCCAACGACAAAGTACTAGCGCAACGGAGACTCTTACGAATACGGGAGCTGGAAACCCCGTGAAGAGCGGTACAGGATTGGTTCGTAGCGCGTTCCGTCCTTCGGACGATTCAACCATTTACCAATTGTTCATTCCGGCAAATATGCAATTCTCCAGCTATCTCGGCAAATCCGCCAAGATTATGGAAGCGCACGACGCAAAACTCGCAAAACGGATGAGCAAATTCGCATCTAGCGTGCGAAAGGGGGTAGAAACGTACGGTAGAGTGCAGCATGAAGTTTTGGGAGAGATATACGCTTATGAAGTCGACGGATTCGGATCAAGAAACTTGATGGACGATGCCAACGTCCCGAGCTTGCTCAGCGCGCCGGTTCTAGATTATCTAGATGCGTCCGACGAGACGTATCAGAGAACCCGTAAATTCGCGCTTTCGACGTGGAACCCTTATTATATGCACGGGCCTGTATTAAATGGGTACGTGGGCTTTACCCGACTTTTATATGAAGACACGATTCAGAGTAACGATGCTAACGTGCAGCCAGTACCGGAGGTCCTCACGTGGGGCCTGGAAAAGCCTGGCCGATGTCGATCATCACGTCACTCCTGACTTCCGACGACGACGACGAAATCGTTACGGGACTCCAGGAGCTAGTCTCTTCGACGGACGGGTTGGGGTTAATTCACGAGTCTGTAGATACGTTTAATGCGTCCGTATGGACACGAGAATGGTTTTCCTGGGCCAACGGTCTATTCGGCGAGATGTTGTTGGGACTGAAGGATAGAAAACCTCATTTACTCGAGACGAGCTTCCAGTAGGTTTCGAGCATGTAATAATAAATACCTATGCGAGCTGTCGTACATAAAAAGTTATAAATGTCGGGTCATACGAATATGTAACTACCTACCTATTGAATCGCCACGTCACTTTATCAAGGTAGCCAGTTGATATCAGCTGGTGTTTGTTCTGGTGTTTGTTCCGGCGTTCGTTCTGGTGTTAGTTGTAAGTCGGTGTTGTGTAAATGAAACAAGCATCGTGGAAATAGACCGTGCTCACCACATTGCTGCATTGTGTGCCTTTATAAAGAGAGTGAAGTGGTCCAATGATATTTAATCCGAGTTAACCGTCGGAATTGCGACATGATTTTCCATGCATACGACCAAGGAACTTCCCAACGCAGGAACAATCTACAGCTGATGGACAGGTTTCGCTCACCCTACCAAGCATACGCGACGTACGCGAGAGCATTCTTATCGGAGGTGGTAGTTATACTTAGGTACCTTGGCTACCTGTTCTTTAGCCAGGTTGGTCAGATGAACCGGCGTGTTAGTGACCAACTGATACTGTCCAACAAAGGTGAACGTAGTAGCGAGATGGCATATGATGTGTGGTAGGTTATCATTCACCGTTATTTATATATAGGTATATATAAGGCAGCCCTAGTCAGGTACTCGAAGCAAGGTAGACACGTTTTTATTTTCAAGGGACGATAACTACCTACATAGATGATATTTATTAGTCCAAGACGTTTATTCTGTAGGTATACGTACGTACGTAGATACCCGAACAACACATATAACGTACAACGTCAACCAGGTCTCCGGTTTCTCTATTCGTACTGATTGGCGATGGCTGCAGAAAAACCTGCCGACGCTGCGTGGCCCCGTGCCTGTGGCCTGCCTGGCCGCAGGCACAATCCTGCATACCTGTATAGCTGGGGAATAAAAAGCTAGGAACGGGATATTCTCAAATGGAGATCGTTGGAGGTATAATCTGTAGGATACATAGGTACTTCCAAATTCGACCGTTGATAAGAGGATATCTATTATTATTCACGCGTCGCTCGATATTCTTTATATCTATTCCTTGACTTTTTTTTTTTTTTTCATATATCGCGTGTAAATCCCTAAAATAGGATTGTGAATCTTATGACTACCCAGGCACCTAGGTAGTCTTTATAGTGGAAAAGTTGAGTCTCGAGTCTTTTGAGTTTCTGACTTATATGGACGGCTTCATACAGTTAGGTACAGTCGTATGCATACTGTACGTTTCTGTGCTAAAATAGGTAGGCAATGCGCCCAAGTATTGTATTGTACCAAAGTATAAGTAAGGTCCAATGTACACTACTGAAACAGCTAGCAAAATCGTCATAGCGAACCAATCAGAAACAATAGTCTACCTTGGAGGTACCATGGAGATAGCTGGTCTTGGCTTTACTTAGCTTTACTTAGTACGTACCTCAAGTACCCTGTATTCTTACAATTACCTTAGGTTAGGTAGTGAGGTCTTATCAGGCGGTCGGCTCGTCATTCTATCTCTCTTCTTTCCCTCTTGACTGTCCCGTTGTCTACCTCTTTGCCTCTTTTGGTGCTTCAGTTACGACCTGCATTTACTTGCTTTTCCGCCAATCCTCTATTAGCACAGTCCGGGACCGATGACGGATGGCCACAAGGTCCTTGATACCCTTGGAAAGCCTGGGAAAAAGAGATCACGAGGAGAATCCCGTCTGACTCTTTCGACTTTTTTTTTATTTTTATTTTTTTAATGAAGTCTGAATCACCTTCGCAAGTAATCGTGCGATTCGCATCATTACTACCTGTTCAAATCCGTATCTTTATCAGATTACACTTTTCATCTTCCAAATCTCATCTCTGATAGGATCGAGATTAATAAAGACCTTAAGCGAATCATTTAATCCTCCTTTAAACATTTCAACATCCCTCTCCCCCCCCCCCCCCCCCCCCCCAGGCGCACACACACACACAACACACACACAACTACGCAAACCTAGCGACAATGGCACTGTCCACCCGATAAATCAAGCTTAACCAGCTTTACCAGTTTTCTTTTCTTTTCTTACCAGCTCTACCTAGTACCTAGCTCCTTAACCCCCCCCAAACCCTGCAGCCACCCGCATCCAGTTAGCAGAGCCGCCCCGCCACGTTCTTCTGCCGGTTGCCATTTACCATTTACACGCAGGTCAATACTTAGACAATCCAATTCAACACAATCGACATTTTGTTTGGACCCTCTTCTCTTTCTGTCGTTGTATGTCTGCCTACGTGTTTCAACAACCCGCCCAGCCAGCCCAGCCAGCCCAGCCAGCCCATCTAGCCTAGGTATCCGACTTATTATATCTGCCGCGACTGGTTGTATATTTTATATTCTGTATAAACCCTTGTATATTTTCAACCTTACACACTTGTGGATACCTCCTTAGGATACATTAGGATACCTTAGGGATACCTTTCGTCTGCCTATCTGCCTGCCCTATATTCTAGATTACGAACAATGGATGCCAAAGTTCGGTGGCATCGAGCTAAAACTTCCGTTTCCATCTAACGAACGTGCTTGGGTCGTCTTTCGTAACACGCCCTAGCTCGATCGTTATATCGCTGCTTCTGTGCTCAGTAGTACGGATTACTTACGATATCCTCAAGATTGTGCATCACCCGATTCGAACGGCAAATCAATCACACTCCCTCTTCCCTTGGTTTCGCCCGTTTACTACCAGGCTAGCCGTAGCCTGGGTCGCGACGACTTCACGATGCATCAGACCCCTCGCGCCCCGCCTCGCACAGCCTCGCCCGCCTTATCCTCTCAAACGAACCCCACAAGAACCAACAACCAGAGAGATCCAGCTAGTCCCAGCAGTCGCCCGTCATCTAGACCGAGTTCCAGAGCTCAAGACGGGACGATAGCAGGAGGTGGCGGCGGTGGTAACCGCGGCGATGCAGGTGGTCCTACTCGAGAGTCCATCAAGAAATTAGATCAAATCATCCAGGTTAGTCTCTTGTCTATTGACCTACCGCGCTCGTGATGTCTAACCGGTAATCTATTAAATAGAACATCTATTCAAAGGCTGGTACCGTCATCTTGCAGGCACGTATCCAGGTTACCCCAATTCTTGTGGGTAGGTCCCTTGAGAAGAGAACGAGCCGATGGGTAAGTTTAGATCCTACATCTAGGGATATTTACAACGAGACTCACTCACAATTTATCGCCTGTAGTTCCAGCTCGATACGGACGACATCGACGATTTCCGGGAAGAATTCCGTGTGTGGAAGCAATGCGGCGGGTTTGAAAACCGACCCCCCCCCTTAATTATCGAAACGTATCTCGATGCATCTTGCTTAAAGGGTGGTCAGAGCTTGGTAATTCTGGACGAAAATGGGAAACGGTGGGATGTCGTCGAAGCTCTCAACTCTTCTGATCAGTCTAGCGATAGCAGTTCTGGTGGTCGTCAGGGCGAACCCATTACACAACTTGTGTTGGAACGATGGCGCGTTGAGTTGAAAGGATCAAGGCCTGAGAAACCAGAAGACTTCGGTCTTCTCCTCCCAACAATCTACAAGAAAGCTATCGTCTTGATGCGATCCATATACACGACCATGGGTATCTTGCCTGCTTGGAAACTTGCCAGGAATTCCAAGACCAAAGGTAGTCATCCTGCATTGTCGATCCGCTGTCGACTCGTTTCGACAGAGCCCCCAGCATATGGGTCCGACACCCTGAGAATCCCGTTATATAACGGAAGAGGTGACGTCTCTACGGATTACGTATTCGGAGGCCTCGAAGTCCCCGTAGGACGCTTCGAAGTTTCCGTCTCCTACCGTAACAACTGTAATTTTCAAGTCGTTGAAACAGAGTCTTTACTCAGCTCCCGTATCGGTATGGCTATCTCCGACGATATGTTTAAACCATCGCTACCGCGTCGTGGCCATGGACGCCATGAATCATATGCCCCTGAAGTCGGGTCACTACCATATCACCGCCACGCGCAAGATATCACGGAGAACCAACAGCGATACGGTAGCTTGTCTACGTTTCATGGCGCAGGACCCGTTGGCACGAGCCCTATTTCCGCTCTGAAAGCTGTCAAAGCGCCAGGTTCAGATACTAGTTCACCGACAGATTCTAGACCCGCGAGCGTTGAGGCCCCTTTACACACTCTCCCTATTGCCGGACCTGCTCGGCGACCATCTCTTAGAGGAGCAGACGGACCGAGACGTCCGTCTGTCTCTTTCCAATCATCCCCCTTTAAGCATGGTTCCCTTTCGAGCTCGCCTATAACTCGACTACAGGAACAAGACATCCCTCCGTCGCCGCAATCCCTCAATCGGCCTTCGAATTTAAGCATACACGTGAGGAATCGTTCTTCTCTAACAGCTGGAATGCCGGCTTCTTTGAGAGGAGCACCGCCTTCAGCGGCAGCGGACAACTCTGTTTCTAGCTCGCCGAGGCCGTCGGTTTCTAATCGGTTTAGTAGTAGTTTCACGCATCGTCGTAGTCGGCCATCGATTAGTGGTGCTAATAGAGGAGAAGACGATCAAAATAGCAGCGGCAGACAAAGTGTTTCATCTTCCATTGTGCAGCCTAGTTCTGGCTTATTTAATGAAGTTGGTGCAGGCGGCAGCTCTGGGTCCTTCCAAACCGATGATGATAACATTCAGGATTTCTTGAAGCTGATTGAAAGCAAGAGAACGTTGCAGAGCTTCGAACCTTCTAAGAAGGGCGAGTCAGCGACTAACAAAGCGGTAGCTCAACTGAGCAGATTTCAGAATATGCGTGAGTCGAATAATGCGCTCACCGAATCTATGAATTCATCTATGCAGTTACACCGTTCATCAAGCTCCTCGAGCCGGCAATTGGCTAATGTGCCAGCGATGTCGACATCATCATCTCCGGGGAAGCCCTTATCACCTCATACCCCACATACGCCAGCCATTCCGTCACGGCTGAGCGAAAACTCAAGCATCGACTACGCGCCTACCGCAAGGGTCTCGTCCCGGTCGCGCAACGTAGAAGATCTCGCAGAAGAGCCAGCCAGTGTGCAAGCCACACATGAGGGGACCACTGCAATTGATATTCCTACTTCCCCGCGGCCTTACCCTTATCCGCACGGAAGGCGATCGAGTTCAGTAGCTCATCAGAACCGTGCACTGGTAGATGATGACGAGGCTGATGCTCATCGTAGTATTAGTCTTGGCGCAGAAGAACGAGAACCACCCAGTCTTAGCGTTTTGCTTGGGTTGGGTGCTGTTGAAGCCGATAGCACCGTGGGTACCCCAGGGTTACAATCTCCTGCCGATATCAGAACAACGAGCTCTCCGGATATGCTCGAACAGGAATCAGAGTCTGTTGAGCGGGAAGTCCGACCTCCTGGCGGTCTCTACGTTGGGCTTTCTAATTCACCCTATAATAGACGTCATGGCAATAGCTCTGGTAGGGGTATAACACCTCCTCACTCTGGTAGCGGCAGTCTAGCAGGATCCAGTGGTAGATTCGGTAGAGGATATTCCCGAGGAGGCCCTACAGGCCTAGGCATGGCGGGTATCATTGCAGATGAGACCGATGACGAGCCGCTCCTGTTCGACATGTCGGAGATCACCCGCGAACAATCACGCCGCAGCCTCGAAGAGGGTAGAGGCGGTGGTAGCATGGGATCAACGGGTGATAGGGGAGGATATGAAACAAGCCATAGGAGCCGCCGCTGGTAATAGCTTCGCATTCCACCATATTCAGCTACAGTCCTACAAAGGTGCTTTATTTCGTTGTTGAGGCAGATTGTTGTGCAATGTTCGTCTTGGTTGTGGATGGATGATACTTTCGTGGAATTGGAACTCGTTAGGTGGAATTGGGTTCTCTATGCAGATGTACATAGGTGCATCATTGGAGATCTACTGCACCAACAGATTGCCATTGTTCATTTTCATTTTTTGTTTTTGTTTTTGTCTTTCCTGGACGGCGTGGAAGTTTTGACAGGAGTTTGACGGCATTCTGGACGGACATGACTATTCTTGACGGCGGCCGGAGTCTAGAGCAGGGTTTGTAAGGGCTATTATCATACCACGCTCGAGGAAGACCGTCTGGCGTTTTTTTTTTTTTTTTTTTTTTTTTTTTTCTTGGGAGCATTGCAGGATGGCTGGTATTTCTGCATGCGGATGACCTTGTTTTGGTCTCACGTTCAGGAACTTTAGGGTTGCGGTTGAAGCGCTATAAGACTACAAAGGTAATCCCGGGGCACAGTTCCCATCCCGGAGATGGCATCACCTGTAGATGGAATAGAAAGGATATAGTACAGCACTACTACTAACATGAGACTCATTCCGCCTCTTGGGCTGTTTTTATCAGATTCGAACTTGTATGGGTATAATCTGGTGGGAGTATTTACGAGCTGAATGGAAGTACATGTATATTTTGCGACCTACTCCACTACATATGTATAAATAGGTCCTGGGATATTTGAAGCTAACCTAATACTTAGCCTCAGGGAAGAGACTAATATCAGTTACGAGCATATATTGATGTACATATCTATCTCTTTTATATAACCTCATATCCGTGGACGAAAGGAAATACGCTTTTACGAACCCTATTGCTCTACCCTATGAGATAGCTTGGGCAGTTACTAGGTTGTTGATATTACAAATATGAGGATCTTCAGATGAATATTGGATTCTGCCCTTCGTTCCACCTAGGCCGAGAATCGGAAAGTCGAGGCGCAGTTGGAAGATATTGATAGGAATAACAATACGTATCTAAGAAATAACTCCAACGTCACTTGATTGCGCGTTGTTTAATAAAGACAAATACGTACTCAGGTACCTAACCTTAGGTTAGTATAGTAGATTCTCTTGATTCCTTTAGCTTAAGTGAACTTTTAACGGGCCTTCCATTGTTACAAATCCCATGGTCAGGCATGGTTAGGGCTGTCCAGGCACTTGCATTGCCCCATTGCCCCAAGCCTTTGGAGGCTTTGAAGAACGCACTAAAGTGCCTAGCTTGGCTAAACGGGGTATTGTACCGTAGGTTAGGTACCTATCTACATGTATGTAGGTACTCAAGTGGGTAGGTACCTAGGTGAGTAGGTAGATTTTCAAGGTAGAGGAGCAGGCAAGTAAGATAGCAAGCACAGGCCAACGTCATCAATTACATGTCTCTCCCCCAGGCTGCAAGGTTTAGCAGTACATGTACCTTACTATTCCATCACCTTCGCCCTGTACCTCCACACCATTATTCCTTTTAAACAACTACAACCACAACCGCAACCACAACCACAACTACAACTACAACTAGTTACAACAACTATAACTCACAACTCCATATTCAGCGTCATCGTCGTACATTGAGACCGTTCGCCTGGTAGAAATCTTCCAACCTTTCCCCTACATAAGAACGAGGAACCCGACGGTAGAATTAGCGACAGACTTCGAATCATAAGGATTATCTATTTTCTTCACACCCCTCCTGCTGCCCAGCATGTTTCGGGGAACAGCAGTTGGACCTTACGACGAAACGATCGGTACGTTTGCACGCAACGCAGCATTATATACATACAGCCCCCAAAATAACTAGCAACTGACATAACACGTCTCGCAGCCAAGGCGACCGATGAGAATCTCACGTCGGAGGATTGGGGGGCCATTATCGAGGTCTGCGACAAAGTATCAAGCGATCCAAATGGGCCCAATCAAGCAGTTCAGAGTTTAATCAAACGCCTGGCGCATCGTAACGCCAATGTTCAACTCTATACCCTCGAGGTACGCAGTTGAATATATGATTACATCTGATTCAAGGCTGACTATATCTGCTATCAGCTCGCAAATGCGCTCTCACAGAATTGTGGCAAGAATATGCATCGCGAGCTCGCAAGCCGCGCCTTTACCGATGCCCTACTTAAACTTGCCAACGACCGTAATACTCACCAACAAGTCAAAGTGAAAATCCTCGAAAGGATGAAGGAATGGTCCGATATGTTCAGCAAGGATGCCGACCTTGGGATCATGTACGACGCCTACTATCGCCTTAAGCAGAGCAACCCGACATTGCAACCTCCTTCGGCCCCACAGAAGACTGGCCTCACTGACCTGGATCGCCAGAAGGAGGAGGAAGAATTACAAATAGCGCTGAAGCTTTCCTTGCAAGAAGAGGAGAGAAAAAAGAGTACCCAGTCTATACCTCCGGTCCCGGGACCGAGTTCGAGCGCGGGGCCGAGCACATCAGCTGCTCCGGTTGAATCAGGACCTTCCCATCCCACCGGCACGACGGCTGCCACCGTATCGCGAGTACGCGCGCTCTACGATTTTGCGCCATCCGAGCCTGGCGAACTTGAATTTAAGAAGGGAGATATCATAGCAGTCTTAGAGTCTGTCTATAAAGACTGGTGGCGAGGCTCATTAAAGGGCAGAACTGGTATTTTCCCGTTGAATTATGTCGAGAAGCTTGCCGACCCAACCCCCGATGAGCTCCACCGAGAGGCACAAATGGAGGCAGAAGTGTTTGCCGAAATCAAGAATGTAGAGAAACTCTTGACGTTGTTAAGTACCTCTAACGCGTCGCCAAGGGAAGAGGACAACGAGGAGATATCGGTAAGTTTCCTACGCTTCGAGCATAGGAATGATCGGTCACTAACCACTATCCCAGAAATTATATCACCAGACACTCGCTATTCGGCCTAAACTAATTAAACTAATTGAGAAGTACTCCCAAAAGAAAGAGGACTTCACACAGCTCAACGAAAAGTTTATTAAAGCCAGAAGAGATTACGAGTCGCTCTTAGAATCTTCAATGTCTCACCCACCTCAACCAAACTACCACCAGTATGCACCGCGGCCACTCATGCCACATGGATACGGGATTCCCGGAGGTCCTGGCCCGGGTTCGAGCTTCGCTCCCCAGGGACCACCACCTGGCCAGCAAGAGCCACAGAGATTTTATACTCCTGGACCTCAGGGGCCTCCTCCGCAAGGTACGTAGAGCGCTAACATCCCAACACGAAAATGGCTTACATATATTTAGAGCAGAACCGATACCAGGCTACATCGCCGCCTCCTAACTTCCAACGGCAAACACCAGCACCTGCTCCATTTTATCTTCAAGGGGCAGAGGTTCCCGCTCAAGCAAGCCAACAGCCACCCCAGCCATATCCGCCGAGGGATCAGCCATCCCGGATAGCTGCAGGAAAGCAGCCTGCTCCATTACAAACGTCTTCTCCGCCGCCGCAAGCATACCAGGCATATTCTCAGCCCACTCAGTCAGAACAGCGGCCTCAAGGTACATACAGTAATCCTCAAGAGTTGGCCACTTCCGCGTATGACTCCCCCATTGCTGCCACACATAATCCCAGTCGGCCCGACCCCTATTCCGCATCGGTGTATTCACAAGAAGACCCTTATGCCACGAGTCCAACAGCTACCGCTCCCCCCGCACCTTCAGCCCCTGCACCATCTGCTCCTCCAGGAGCTCCAGGGCCTTCGGGGCCGCCTCAGGGCGTTCCGACCCCTCTAGCCGTCGCATCCCATCCCTCAGCACCATCTCAGCCGCAATATTCAGCATATAACCCAAACGCCCAACGCCAGGACTCGTATGATGCTCTTTCTCAAATTCCTCCTCAGCCGACTGGGTCAGCACCCCCAATCCCACAAGGGGTTCAACCGCCAGCAAGTGTGATATCACCACCACCCCTACAACCAGGTGGTCCAGCATTCGACGCGCGACAATCGCTTCCGAGCCAGGCTCCGCAACAGCCTCAGTACAAGGCCTACGTACCTCCCGGGAACGAGCCCAGCGCGCCTCAGGACTTTTATAAGCAAAATGCGGCGTACTAACTTTCCCTGTGGAAATTCTAGTAATGGTGTATATGGGGTGATATTTGGCGGAATTCAATTTTTTTTTCGGGCTGAGTCTCGATTTGGTCTTCTTGTCATGATGGGCATTCCTGGAGGGTTTTAGTAATTAAGTAAGGTCGATTCCCCCGCTCCTCCCGGAGGCTCCGTAGGTTTCAAAGGAGTATATTGTTAGAATAATGGATGTAGTATCTTGAGTGATTTACATGTTGCTTTTGTGATGATGATGATGATCTTGTTAACGTCCGGAAGGCGTGTATGCTACATATCTATCTAGCTAACGTACACAGTGACACCCGAGAGCGCAGTCATGGCGCGTGAGACGGCGTTGCTTTTGTAATGGATGTTATGTGGTATAGATGTCTACCTAATTACTAGGCTAATTGGATCTTTTCCAGTTCGTCATACAATTAACTTGGCACAATAACGCATTTAATCATATCAGCTGAGATCAATACGGGAAACCCACTATGCTTTCCGCTTGGTCATCTAGATGAGTACCTATCTAGTATTTCCCCTGCATTAATGCGGTAGGTATGTCCCCGGATATAAGGAAGAGGTATCAGACCCTCTCGGTCATCAAAGTGTTAACTTGGTACATCATTTGATAGGCAAAATGTCAAGGTATATTAGGTACCTCTTAACAGGACTTCATATTCGCTCTATCAAAGTATTATGAGAATACTGTAAGGTTGCCTATCCAACCAATATTCCTTTTTTCTAAATATGGTGTACCCCAAATTATAGTCCTTTAGCTGATGCCCTTCTAGTTGATAGGAATGAGAAAGCACTGGGTCTTTAAATCTGAAGTAGTTCTCCGGCGTGATCCCTCCGTATGCGATACTAAGTCACACTTGGGTCGACGATGAGGAAATCAGCCTACGTGACTTCATGTACCAAAATTCGCCCGAAGGAGCGCAGAAAGCATTTGTTTTCATTGCCAGTATATATTAAACATATTCTTTAACTTAAACCATAAAAAAGGAAGCCAGGGGTAAAGTTGATGTAGCATAAACACTTTCCTTTTTTTCTCTTCTAATTCCTAGTAAGCATACAATCATATATAGATATTCTCTAAGAATCACTCGGGCATGTCCCCTCCTATCTCTAGGTACGCCACCCCTCTCTTCGCTAGTCCATCCATCTCGTTGGCGATGAGACGGGATGAACGACCCGGAACTAAAAGCAACTATATTGGAACACACCCGCCTCATATTTTCGATAAATATAAAGCCTTATTGTCGTTACAGGCCTCCGATGGCTCCATCCTGCTGACGATGTCGGGGCTAATGCGCATCGATCTTAGTCTAAACCGAACAGCTACTATTTATTTATTCTTCGCTGTCAATTCGATCTCTCGCAGGGCCGTCGTGAGTGATTTTTCGAACTTTTTCCCTGCTCCCTTTATCATATTACCTACTATTGGGGACCGGCTTTTCCTAATAAATCATAAGAGAGATTATTATATTCAAGAATGCCCAAATGTCCCAGGCTTAATATTCGCTAAGAAGCTTGCCGACTCTCACTCTTCAAGTGGCATTGAAACATACACTCCGCAGAGTAATTCTCGGATACCACGTCTGCTATTCCAGGGTATGTGGAGGATAGTCCAGGACAATTGCTAATGCATAAGTAGGTATTTGAGAAACAAGGTACGGGATGACGATCGCAAACAATTAAACGACCAGAATCGAGCTCACGCCTTGGATAAACCGTTCTTCGTCTTTATTGGCGGTGGAGTTGACTTTAGACGGACTTGCCGGCATCCGAGCTGCTATGTTCTCTAGAGAGGTAATGTCGCCCTAGGCCATGCCAGTAAATGCAATAGGTCCTAGCAAAACAGTCGAGGGCATAGACAGTAGTGACTACGTGGACGTAAGTGGGGACGAGGAATCTTGGGAAGATGGACAGAGCGGAGGCAACCAGGCGGTGGAGGATATATAGGCTCTCCAATAATGAACACACAATTTTATCTTTTTTTTGGAAACGCACAGTGGATGCTTTGCCCTCTATATCCTAGCCGCGGATACTTCCTATTCCCAAGCCCCCTTTCCAGTGACTGTAGTTGTTATGGGGTGAGGAGGTAGGTAGTTGATGTCTTTAGCCTTCGGGTTTTGATCATGATCAGTAGAATGTACTACCAGTGACTAAATTATTAAAATGTACGACTTCAACATTTTCAAATATTTCTTAGAATTAGTGTATGGAAGGCACAGCCATTTTATCCTTCCCTTTCATCTTAGCTATGTATTAACTAGAGATACTATAGTTATGGTTAATCGTCAAGAGTAGAAACATCCAGACTATAGAATGTAATAGCCTATTAAGCAAGTAACTAGACGATATGTTTACGTACAGCATTGAAGTATACCCACAAGCGTAACATCGCCCACCAGAAACCTTCAGCTGCAAGATCTAGCTAATAGGTAGAGACAACTCCCCGGGGTAGTAACACTGTGTCACTGATCAGGTTTATCCAGGTTGCTATTGCCTCACGACCATTCAGTTCAGTTTAATAATAACTTTCAAATCTACATACTACATATATTTCTTTAAAATTATATAGCAATTACTCTCTAAGTTTCGCACCCTCTGGCCTTTCTTATCCTCAAGTTTCAAGGAGGTGATACTAAGCGTCTCCTGTCAGTGTCCCCACATGGAATGCTCTCCTCGTTAAGGTCTTGGCCTTCTCGTGGGGGCACACCGATGAGATCAGCGTCTTTCGTCAGACCATCACGTTGCGATCTATGGCCCGGGGGAGTTAACCGTCTACCAAGTAAAGAGGAGGAGAGGTAGACGAAGTGGATGGACCGGTAGTTGTTTAATCGGGGCCGCAATGCTGGCGCCATGTAAAAACTGAACAATAAAAAATAGTCAACAAAGCACCTCGAGGGTAACGTTTCGGTTCGGATTGAACCAATCATGGGACTTCTCGCTTTTAACACCGGCAAGGAGCCTTCGGCATGTTTCGTCGATATTTATTACTCTTCCCGGTCAAGAGGCTCGTATTTTCCCCATAGTTTGGAATCTCGAATCTGGGACAACCTTGAGTCCCAAGGGGAAATCTCCCAAATCGGCAATGATCCTACTAGCTGAAGCTCCATAGGGCTATGGGGCTGGCGCTGCATTCATGCAATGACGTCGATCCTATCGTGGCGGCGAGCTTAACTTTACCTGCTCTCGTTTATGGAGATGCCTTCTACGTCGGCGTTTACAGCTCGCAAAGGGGTATAAAGAATCAGATTTCTGCTGCTCTTCAGGTTGCTTTTCCATTCCTCATCAGACAAACAAGAGCACCATTCCTGCCTACTTACACAACTACTATCCTCCACATCTTCATCTTTCAAACCCAACAACCATCAAAATGCGTTTCACCGCCACCGCCGTCGCTGCCTTCTTCTTCGGCCTTAAGGCTATGGCTCAGGACGCCAAGTCCGAGGACGTCTCCATCACTGAATTTTCCGTCCACAAGGCGGGCACTACTGTTGATGGTGTCTCCTTCAAGCTAAACGGCGACGAGGCCAGCGGCCTCTCCTGCTCGGCTACCGCCAGTCTGATCACCAAAGGTGTTCCCACAGATGTCCTCAGCTGCGGCGAATCCAAGTACCGCTTCGAGCTTCTCCCCACCGATAACGCCAACGCTTTTAACCTCAAGGTTCACCACGAGCTCGGCACTGCGTAAGTCTTCCATCACTTGTATTTTTTTCGAGGATGTATAGGTATATACTAACAATATCGAAATAGTGTTGGCCTCTCTGGTCAAGCCGAAGTTACCACTGTTTGCCGCTCTGGTGGTGGTAGCAACATGGTCTGCACCCAGACCCAGTCCCCCGTCACCATCCATATCGACAGCCTCCCCAACTAAAGGGCCGGGTCGGGATAGTTTTTTTGGAGGATATTGATGCTTACGTTCGCACGAGGTATGGATGGACATTTTGGCATTTGCATATAGATATGAGTTTAGAGATAGTTTAGGCTTTTAGCATGCGAATATATTGCGTCTTGCTTATACTACTGTTGCTCTGTGATTGTTATTTATGTTTTTTTCTCTTTTTCTTGAGATCTTTTTGATTCTATGTGCTCAACGTCATGTGCTATTTGGATGTTGGTATATTGTCTGTTTCTCACCTCTTAGTACTTGCCTTATGATCCCGTGTAATACACTTCGAATACCAGAGATTTGTGTATTACTATGGACTCTTGTGCTTTCGCCTGGGGTTTCGTAGCAAACAGCGAACTTATTTTCGTGCCTTGCAACAGTGAATTGAAGCTACGCTATATATTCGTACATGCAATAATAGTTAGCTATAAAAAAATACCTACCTCTTAACTATGCACTTATAAGTTACATGTTTGTTTTAATTCCCGGATACCTACCTAGGGAGGTTAGGCATTGAGCCGGAGCGAAATAGAAAAATTCTCCCAAATCCCCAGGGAGCGCTTCGAGTCTTAAGAAGGCGTTTATAATTTCTACGAATACATCTTCTTTATTCGTAGGTGCCTAAATAGAATTGCTACTATGTACACAGTCTTTACAATAAGGGGCATGCTGACTTTGGTACTAGGTACCTAGGTACTTTGACAATCTGGGGAGCGGCAGTCGAAGTGGCTCGTGAGACAGTTGCCTAAAATATGTGGCTGCCTCGAGGGGATGATAAGCTGATAAGGCTTTGGTTGGCCGGGCAAATTATGTCATCTGGTGGTGCAGCGTAAACATTTTACAGAAATCAACAACACCCTGAACGCCTTCGACGACTTCAACGCCTACAACGCCCTGAATTCCCAACGAGGTTAAGGAGCATAGCCCGCACGACGAATAATTCTACCACGTTATAAAATATACCCGTATTAAATTGATTCGAGCACCGCATCATCTCTTTTTATGAGGTCTGTTTTATTACCTATCATCATCCTGTAACCCCCCAACTTCGGAACCTGAATACTCATCACCAAAGCAGAAAGCCTGGTGACAATTTCGGAGTTCGTCCCAGAAACGACTTCGGACCTACCAAGACGACAGGCTTTCGTGGAAAGGAAAAGACAGAATCTAATATACGAGTAGAAAGTTGTATCTCGACCGTTCGTACCGGAACCTTGCGACACGATTCGCCCAAGCCACGGTATCGGCACACTGAGCACAGTTTTCGGGTTAGGACAGACGAGGGAATACCAATATTTATTCCGGCAGAGCCCGTATCGTATCCCCAGCAGAATAGTGTCACCATGGTTAAAGAGCAAGCTCCGCCTAAGGCGCCGCTGCATCCTTTGGGCTCTAGCAGAGCAAACAGCAATGCAAAGAACCAAGCTTCAGGCCAATCTGACGAGAAAACACCAGGTTTTGAAAACATGAGTGCCGGGGGTTTTACATCTATAAATTCCTCTACTAGTACAAGTTCTGCCCCGATGCCTGCCGTTAAATCCCGAGTGCTATCAGGAAATATGGAAGATAAATATGCGAACCTTTTCATCCAACCTAAGAGCCGTCCGGAGCATCACCGTCCTCAACGAATAACGGGACCGCTGCAGCCTACTTATAAGAATAAGAAGCCCCACCCGGTCCCCGTATTCAATACAATGGAACCCGGACCGATAGGATCGGCTAGTAACCCAATATCGGTTTCGGATGGTGCCCCGGTATCGGCATACACTCAGCCCGGGGTTTTCTCCGCATATGTCTCCCCGAAGAAAGCCGCCGCTGACATTAAAGCCCTGCTGGAAGGCTCTATAGAAGATGAGGAGGATAATGGCGAGGGAAAGGAAGACGGCGAAGATAAGTCACACGTCGAAGGGCTTGGCGTTCGGCTCCTACCACATCAGGTCGAAGGGGTGGAATGGATGCGAGGCCGCGAACTAGGCCCTGTGAAAAAGGGCAAAGTACCCAAGGGCGGTCTTCTTGCGGACGATATGGGCTTGGGAAAGACCTTGCAGTCTATAGCACTTATTCTAACCAACAAGAAGCCGGCAGACAAGCATCCGGGAGTTGAAAAAACGACACTAGTCGTTGCACCTCTGGCTCTCATCCGTCAGTGGGAAGCAGAAATAAAAGAAAAGGTAACCGAGTCCCACAAGCTAAAGGTGCTCGTACACCACGGTCCACAACGTACCAAGCGTTATGAAGACCTCCGTCGATACGACGTAGTTATCACCACTTATCAGATTCTCGTATCCGAACATAATCACACCACAGATACCCTGAAAACCGGTTGTTTCGGTCTACATTGGTACCGCGTCATCCTGGA
The DNA here is from genome assembly GCA_025201765.1 of Daldinia sp. FL1419. Classification (NCBI taxonomy): domain Eukaryota; kingdom Fungi; phylum Ascomycota; class Sordariomycetes; order Xylariales; family Hypoxylaceae; genus Daldinia; species Daldinia sp. FL1419. Next base: position 21,411 of record MU623474.1, on the reverse strand, counting down.
TGAGGCTCATACAATCAAGAATAGAAACGCTAAGGCTACAAAGGCTTGTTACGAACTCCGAAGCGTATATCGTTGGTGTTTATCAGGTACACCGATGCAGAACAACTTGGAAGAGCTACAAAGTCTAGTGAAATTTCTCAGGATAAAACCTTACGATGATCTACGAGAGTGGAAAGACCACTTCGAAGTACCGATGAAGAATGGGAAAGGAGAAGTCGCAATGCGTCGTCTTCATAGCCTGCTACAGTGTTTTATGAAGCGACGAACCAAAGATATCTTAAAGAAAGCGGGTGCGCTCAATGCCGGCGGAAAGCCGACCCAAGAAGGCGAAGAAGGCGCAACATCGGGCTTCAAGGTTACGGAACGGAAAGTCGTGACCGTCGCCGCCGAATTCACTCCGGCGGAGAGGCGATTTTACGATAGACTAGAGAAGCGGACAGACAAGAGTATCGAGGCGATGATGAAAAGCAAACTCAATTATGCTAGTGCCTTGGTACTGCTCTTACGTCTAAGGCAGGCCTGTGATCATCCGAAGCTGGTTGAGGGGAAGCTTGAAAAGGACAAAGACGCCCTATCCGAGGAATCGAAGCCGAAGAAAAATGAAGCGGATATGGATGCCCTTGCAGACCTTCTCGGTGGACTAGATGTCGAGGCAAAGCATTGCGATATTTGTGGCTGGGAGCTTGACCGCGATAGCCGCCAGCCTGGCTCAGATAAGTGTAAAGCTTGTTACGAAGACTTAGAATACTTCAAACATCACGAAGATGGAGGGGAACTGAAAGCACCAAAGACCAGAACGAGGAAGAAGAAGACCAAGGTTAAGAAGGTGGTGGTTGAAAAGGTCAAGACCGAGAAAGTCAAAACGCGAAAACCCCGGAATCGCCGTGCGATCCTCGATAGCGACGAGGAAGAGGAAGAAGCTGACTGGATCGTTTCTGGCGACGAACAAGGTCCGCTACGATTAGGGAAAGCAGGTGGCACCGACGACGAGAACGCAGAGGGCGAGGGAGAAACTATTAATTCTGAGGATTCCGAAGAAGAGGAAACGCAAGATGGAAGTCAGTTGAGTAGCTATATCGTAGATGATGGGGAGGATACAAAGCCCGAGGAATTACGAAAAGCCTGGGAAGAATCAGACACCGAAGAGGACGAATCCATCTCGGTTATTCAATCCAAGATGCGACGAACGAAACTAAAAGATACTAGCGACGGCGAGGGCGAGGATGGCGAGGATAGCGAAGATGGCGATGAGAAGGACGAAGAGGATGAAACACAAGACGCGGATACGGAGACACAAACCGATTCTGAAGCTGAGGACACAGGGATTTCCGAGTCTGAACTTCACTCGGATTCTGATTCCGATGATGATGTCGTGTATTCCCGCTCTGGTCGAGGAAAGGAGAAGACACCCCACGTGCTCGCGTCAGCCAAAATCCGCCAGCTCATCACACTGCTCCATAAGGAAGTACATGAACACAAGTTCATCGTTTTCTCGCAATTCACTAGTATGCTTGACTTGGTAGAGCCATTCTTCCGCAAGGAGGGTATTAAGTACACGCGATACGATGGGAGCATGAGGAACGACGCGCGTGAGGAAGCACTTAATAGCCTACGGAATGATCCGCGAACCAGAGTCCTTCTCTGTTCGTTACGTTGTGGCGCGCTAGGTCTCAACCTGACAGCAGCCAGCCGCGTCATCATCCTCGAACCCTTCTGGAACCCCTTCGTAGAAGAACAAGCCATCGACCGAGTGCACCGTCTTACACAGACTGTCGACGTAGTCGTGTACAAACTTACTGTAGAAAACAGTGTCGAGGAACGAATCCTAGAACTCCAGCAGAAGAAACGTCTCCTTGCGGAAACCGCCATCGAGGGCGGCGCTCGGAAGGAGAGCCTCAAGCTTGGGCTCAAGGAAATGATGGATCTGTTCAAACATGTTGGTCGCGAGAGCACGGGAGGCGTTAGCGAGAAGCACTACGGCGACGAAGATAGTTTCAACGGCGATCTTGTGCGTCAAGATGTCTTGAGTACCATGGCGGGTATGCGGAGTAAAGGTTCGGGCTCTAAGGCATCGAGTGGGAAAGAGAGCTCTATTTATGGACGGCGGTGGTGAGAGAGATTGATATACATGTGATGGGGATCCTTGCACTTGGAAAGGCTCAGAGGCGGTTTTTCTAGCTGGCTAGTTGAGCCTGCTGCCCCTCTCCTACCACTACTTGTAGTTGATGACTTGCTTGCATAACAAATATCATATTGGCATAATGGAGAATGCGTATTGATTATGATGACCTTGATGGGCTGACTTTTATTTCCGACCGCTTGGAGTTGCTATGAGTAAATGCTGTTTTTTTCACTCTTCCTGTCCCTTCTGAAGAACCTTACGAGGTATATGGACCAAACCATCGGTAAGTGTGTACAAAGGCGAGTATCAAATATCTTCTTGATTATATGGCCAAGTTTTATTCTGTCGTCGCATTACGATTAGCTGTCTTGTGGTTGTTTATCTTCCCCGCGGTTTCACGCCAGGCGCCAATCAATCTTCACAGCTTCTACACAAGTCTATTTAACCCCGTCCATTTGCGAGCCGTAGAACCAATTTCATAGATTTGACCTCGTCGGGCGTTTATTAACCATTTCTTAGCCTAAACAAACATAACACCCTGCCGTTGCTAAACCATTATTCTGATACTAGTTCCGCTCCCTACTAAGGCTACGATGAACCGGTGCATCGGCATCGGCCCGCGAGACCGATTCGTCGAGATAGAATCTTAGTACATGGTCTGGGATGGAGAGGTGTGTGGTTTGTTCGAATTCCTGTAGGCTTGTTAAGCGGAGCATCATTTCGAGAAGCGAGAGCGAGGTTTGGATGGCGCCGAAGGGGGACCTCTCGAGCAGGTCCTCGTCGCGGGCGGTTTTTCCGACGTCGGCCACAAGTGCACCCGAGTTGCAAGAGGATGACCGGGACGGAGTCGAAGCAATGCTCATCCGGTTGAGCTGCGTTACCAAATTCGAATCGGCGGATGGACGCGTTGCATTTTTTAATCGGCGAGGCCCGTTGGAGTTAGAGCGTTGGTGTTTTCTATATTCTTCACCTTCGTCTTCTTCTCCGGGTGTATGATCGTCTTCGTCGTCTGTCGTATCATTGTCGTCGTCGTCGTCCATCTCGAAAACTTCAAGGGCTATCCACGCAGGGTCAAGGTCTTGAGGCAGTTTCCAGGAATTGGTAGATGTTGCTAGTTGTGGTTTAATCGCCCTCCGCGCAACAGCTTTGGTTGTCTGAGTTTCCAGACGAAGTTGACGGTCAATCTCGTCCTGAGAATCACCTTCTAATGTGCTATCAGACGACACGCTTTCTTCTGCACTTTCGATTAAATGTTGTTCTTCTGCTGGATGTGTACCGTTTGGTTGCCCTTGATTTGGAGGTATCGCCTTGACATCTCTTTTGAGCAATAACACGGGACTGCTCGAGGCGCCATCTTCGTTATTTATGTTCAAAATCCTGCCAACATCCGCATAGAACATTTTTGAAATTTGGTGAACCGGGATGAATTCTCGTATGCCGGCGGTTTTAACACCCTCATAAGAACTTGGCCCGGCGGCGCCGTCCTCTACTGTGTGGACGCGTCCGTCGTCTAGATCTTCCACAATCTGGAGTTGATACGCATAACTTACATGAGAGACGTTATGCTCTATGTTGCTATTCATTCCAGGGAAGTTATCTTCGAGTGGTATCCTGCGCAGCCGGACTCTAGCTTTGTGGATAACTTCTTGCCACATTGGTTTACGCTGACCTTCTTCTATGCCGTACGGCTCTACCGCATCATCGTGAAAAGCATGGGCACGGAATAACATGTAGATAGACAGCACAAAGTCTGGGCCAATCTGCATGGGCTTGCCAGGATTTAAAATGTATTGGGTATCGCCGACATTTACAAGCATGCTGGCCTGTAATAATCGAGAGGGAGAGAATGCGGAATGTTGAGTTTGAATACCCCCTATTGCAGACACCCAAAGATTGATGAGAGGTATTGAATCATCAATGTCTTCGATTAGTTGTTTGATGTCTGTGATGATGCTTTGAATCTCAATGCGGCGTGTAGAAGCAGTGGAGCCCCTAACATTTCCATTTTGCTGGGATTGATCGGCCAAGGCAGTAGCCTCGAGACGTTTGCCTAGCGAGTCAACATGAGCCCGTAATTCCTGGGCCGTCTGAACCACGGCCTCCAAGGTTGAGTTTCCTCGAGCATATCGAAACTCGATGGATTCGAGGATAGGAGATATGAGCTGTGAGAGAAGTTAACTTTAGTCGGCGAGGTGAACGCGCGACAAAGATGTACCGGTGAGTAGCTTTATATTTTTCAACTAATACGGCTAGATATGACTTACCTCGATCTTGCGAGCCAACCGTCGTTGCAAGTGGCTTAATTCAGCCCGTAGAGGATCATCGTCGACGGTCTAAAGAAGAGTTGAGTTAGCTCGGCACATGGAAGATAACCTACGCTTATAACGTCTCACAAGGTTGAAGCAAAGTTCAAGCAAAGTTCAAGCAAAGTTCAAGCAAAGTTGAAGAGAAGTTGAAGATTCATACCTTGATTAATCTTGAGCCTTGTTGTATGACATAAGTGGAAGTCAGAGCGAGGCAAGACCTGATGGCGTAGTTTGTAGCGTGGTAAGATAATTTGGCTAAGAATGCATCCATGGCGGCATGTCCCAGTGGACTCGAGGTTTCAGACGCAGAGGCGGTAGTATTTACCTAGGTAGGTACCTATCCTTCAACGTATTCAACTGCAACCTGCAACCTGCAACCTGCAAGCTGTTACTATAATGGTAAGGTTAGTTATTAATGTAGTTATAGTCATGTATTTCTCCAACCGGCAACCTGCGACCCGCAAACGTGAAATATGCATGCATGAAAAAGAGTAGCGGTTGAATTGCCCCCCATGAAGGGCAATAGGAATTGGTGCCCGACTTCCAAGGTATAATAATGTAGAGTTAACGGTCTTGGTCAAAGCCGAGTTACACTTTAGAAAGATATCCGTGCTCGAAATCCATTATGCATGAGAATTCACGGGCTGCGGTAGTAAAGTTTTATCTCAGCAGGGCTCAGACTAGGACGGTTTTGCTTTATATCTTTTGTGCCACAGCAATTTTTAGCTAATCAGACCCTTAACATACCTCTCCCATATAAAATCATCTCCTAATCTGAGGTAAGAGTGTGATTGTTTGTATGTGAGCCTTTCATATTAAAAATCTTAAATATTAAAATAATTATTATAATTAAGAAATAAGTATTGAAATTTATTTTAATATATATAATTAAGTTATTATAAATTTAATATAATTTTTTTTATATTTTTATAATATTTGGTTGTTAATATATTTTATAAAGAAGGATTTATTATTATTTTAATTATTATTTTTATTATTATTTTTTTAATTATTATATAATATGTTAAATAATTTTTCTTTTAAATTGTTAATATATTTATTGGTATATTTAAACCTTTAATATAAAATTGATTTGTTGCTTTGAATTATTTGCTAATGTATCCTAAGAGTTTTAAACCCTAATCTCTAATTGAATTATTTGCATTTATTTTTAATTATTTGTATTTATTTTTTAACGCAAACCACACATTTAAATTTTAAGTGAATTTAGTTTAAATATTACATTAATTTTAAATTTAAAAGGTAATATCTTAAATTTACAATTATATATATTATAATATGTTTATTTATTAACTTAAGTAATATTAATCCAATTAAACCATTTAAAAAATCAAGTTCTTAAATAATAATATAAAGGTGTTTAAGGTTAGAAAGGGTTATTTTTAAATTATTAACAAAATTTGGGATTAATTAAAACATTATTGGTTATATTATTGTTAAATATTATATAAAAGTAAAAATATGTATTTTTATCTTTTAAATTTAATAATATTTTAATATTATAATAAAGAAATTAGGAAAAATGTTAATGGATTTTAAAATATTTATTATTAACCTTCATAATTTGTATAAAATGAATAAAATCTTTCATTATTTCGTTATTATTTAATAAAGGTAGTAATTAGATAATATATTAATGATAATTTAAAATTTTTAATTATATATAATATTTTTATTCTTTTATTATATTATATAAAAATTAGATATAAGGTTTAATATTAATTATTATTACCTCCAAACATTTATAAATTAAAAATATCTATTATTATTATTTTATTATTAATTATTTTTAAAAATAAAAAAAATTATTTATATGGAATTTTAAATAATAATTTCAAAATATCATAAAATTACTTTAAATTTGAATTTTTGGCATAATACACACAGCCCCACAATATATCTATACGGACCATATTGGGGTGGCTGTGGTGGCTAACAAAAATCTCAAGTCTAAGCTCGCTAAGATAAGTAAAGTTGAAGTTTGAACGTTGGACACACCGAGTATTATGGTAATTATGGAGCTTTGTTGTTCTATTATCCCGTGTAAGTAATAAGCGAGATAGGGTTTGCTTCGCTAGTTGCAAGACTTGGTTTTAGTAGTTAGGTATTCTTATCTTAGTTAAACCAACCCGTTATCAGTCTGTCGGCGCTATGGTTAGTGCACAAATACACCACCAATACAATACACAAACTGGAGTTCTACCGTTTATTACTGAAGATAAAAAGGCCCATATTACTTACTTACCTCAAATACATAGGCAGATACATATATTTCTCCGTCATTCGCGGGGCAAAAACCTCTCCTCACCCCGCTAAAGCTGCAACTCTTCTTTCACTTCGCCGCAACGCCCGCAACGAAGGATAAAACACCTTATTAAACACCTTAGATACCTTAGGTATTACCTGATTTTTAGGCAGGTCCCTCACAGGTGAGTCAAAGTTAAGAACCTTGAACTTGCCTTTTTAATCTCCCATTCTTTTTTTTTCCCTTTTTTTAATCTTTTTACACTTGTCGTTCATTAGGATTAATCACACATTTTTATCTTTATTATAGCATCGAAAATTCGCAGTCGCACAGCTGCGAATTATTCTTCCAACTTACATCTTAGATTAGGTACCTACCTTTCCCGTCGAATTCTTCTTCCTCGATACAACTCGTCGTTTTACGTCATTCGAACACAAATTTCGTCGCCGATACATCAAATTCCTATAAATTACTACATCGCCGGACAATATGGCCGATCTAAACTCTTGGGAAGATGATCCTGCTGCCCAGGATGACAGTTTGTCAAGACAGGCTCAGCAGCAGCTAAACATCAACCATCCTCAGAACCCTGCTGCAGCAACATTCCGGCCTGGTGCTGCTTCATTCCAACCTACCGCGCAGTCCTTCCAGCCCGGTCAGGGTTACGGCGGTGGTTATGCCCCCAACTACCAGCAAGGTTATTACGGTGGCGGTGGTGGTCAGAACTACTACCCGCAATATGGCGGGCCTCAAGGTGGCTACGGTCAATATGGCCAAGGCTATGGCAATGTCTACGGACAAGGCGCATATAACCAAGGATATGGTATTATCTGCATCTTGAAAAATCTTTGGCAGAATTGATATTTGCTAATACTACCAAGGGCAACAACAACAACAGCAGCAGCAATATTCTCAATACCAGCAGCCTCAATCCCAGCAGAAACCTAAGCAACAAGCACAACAAGCACAGGCTGTGCCCACCATCGCAAAGCGAGGAGACCAAAGCGCCTCTCCTGCTTCCGCTACACCTGCCCCCGCCGCTGCCTCTTCCGATTCGCCCACACCTGTTGCGAAGCAAGAAGGAGGAACTAAAGTCTTGAGCATAGGCGGAGACCCCCCGAAGCCTAAGGCTGCTAAGGTCCTCTCGATCGGAGTTCCCGCGCCGCCGAAAGACGAGCCGAAGTCCGAGAAAGCCGATAAGGAATCTTCCGCCGACGCCGGTTCTAAAGTGACAGCCACTAAGGCCATTGAGAAGACTGGTGAGGCTACCAAGTCCAAGAGTTCAAGCGGGAAGACATCACCGACGCCTTCTTCCGGGCGCTCGAGTCCTTCTAGGGCAAGCAAGGCCGCCGCTCGCGACGCTGATGCCGTTGCCAATGAACAGGTCGCTGATGTAGATGAGGATACTCTGAAGGAAATCTACGGAAAAGAACATATTAACATCATCTTCATCGGTCACGTCGATGCCGGAAAGTCAACCCTCGGTGGTTCCATCCTTTACGCAACTGGGATGGTTGACGAGCGCACACTGGATAAATACAAGCGCGAAGCTAAAGACTTGGGCCGAGAAACATGGTATCTATCTTGGGCTCTCGATTTGACGAAAGAAGAACGATCAAAGGGAAAGACAGTCGAGGTCGGTAGAGGATTTTTCGAAACTGAGAAGCGACGATATAGTATCCTAGATGCCCCCGGCCACAAGACATACGTCCCGAGTATGATTGGAGGTGCTTCCCAGGCAGATATCGGTATCCTCGTCATTAGTGCGCGTAAGGGAGAGTACGAGACCGGTTTCGAGAAAGGCGGGCAAACCCGCGAGCACGCTATGCTTGCCAAAACCCAAGGTGTCAATAAGCTCGTCGTCGTTATCAACAAGATGGACGACCCTACCGTAAACTGGTCCGAGGAGAGATACAAGGAATGTACTACGAAGCTAGCCCAGTTCCTTAAGGGTACCGGATACAACTTGAAGACTGACGTATTCTTCATGCCCATTGCCGCCCAACAAATCATGGGCATCAAAGATCGTATCCCGCCGGAAGTCTGCCCCTGGTACGATGGACCTTCCCTATTAGAATATCTAGATAACATGCAGGCACTGGAGCGCAAGGTTAACGCGCCCTTCATGATGGCCATCAGCGGAAAGTACAGGGATATGGGTACCATGGTCGAAGGCAAGATTGAAGCTGGTGTTTGCAAGAAGGGTATGAGCTTGATCATGATGCCGAACAAAGAAAAGGTCGAAATTGCGGCTCTCTACGGAGAGACAGAAGATGAGATACAGCTTGCCCAATGCGGTGATCAAGTACGAATACGGCTTCGAGGTATCGAAGAAGATGATATCTCGGCTGGTTTTGTGCTCTGCTCGCCGAAACGTCTGGTTCATAATGTTTCTGCTTTTGAGGCTCAGATTAGAATTCTCGAATTAAAGAGCATTCTCAGTGCCGGTTTCAACTGTGTCCTACACGTCCACTCCGCAGTCGAAGAAGTCACTTTTGCTGCATTATTGCACAAACTGCAGAAGGGGACAGGCAGGAAGAGCAAGGCGCCGCCGACGCATGCGAAAAAAGGCGATAGCATAATTGCCAGGATGCAAGTTACGGGTGGCGCTGGTTCGGTTTGTGTTGAAAGATTCGAAGACTACCCACAAATGGGTCGTTTTACTCTGAGAGACCAAGTATGTTATTGTCTTTACGTTCCTTTTCTCCAACTTCTTATTTCTTGATACTAATTAACTTATCTAGGGTCAAACTATTGCTATTGGCAAGATCACCAAACTTATCACCGACGATTCCGCCTAGAGATCGAGAATCTTCAGTGATGAGGCCTAAGGAGGACAGCTATAGCAAAATAGTCACCGCAAAATGAATAGGGGGGGGAGGGGGGGAGGCTTCATATAATATAAGACCCTAGATTAGGAGCTTATGGGTAATGTTGCCCATTCATGACGAATCGCTTAGGACTCGTCGTGTAGGTATGAAGTGACGCACACGGACCTAAACAGATTCAATAAAAGCCACTCCCTCTAAAGAGATAAAATTTAGACCGTTCTCCATGTAGGCTTGAGAATAATAGATCCAAAAAAGCTCGTCGTACTTTTCTGTCAACTGTTTATCCTGCTAGCTTGCCAGGCCGATACCATTTTCCGCTTAAGTTTGAAATGTTTTGTTATCAGGTAAGATGCGCGTATCAATAGATCCTATTTAGAAGCCTATTCTTCTCTCTACAATAATATTAATTCTGCATGTTATTATCGTAGTAAAGTCGAAATTAGTGTATATTTGAGGCAAGATCGGATAGTCTACTCGTTAGCTACCTTAGTTATAAGATTTGGTTATGGTGATGTGTAGACCTATAGAATAACTTCGTATTGGCGAACCGCATGCGTCGAATTTACCGTATACTAAATCGTGGTATGGGGGAGAGGGAGAGGGAGGGGGTTGATAATATAACCTAGATTGGTATAGAATACCGGAATATTGAGTATGAACATCTCCATAGATTCTTGTTTCCAAGACGCGAGTTTACCAATAGTCTACTTCGTTAGCTTGTGTATACGGATTTTCGTATTTTACAGCCCATATAGTAGCATGTAAGGATCGGCAAAGGAATATAATTATTTTCATTACTTGGACCGAGTAATAAGTGTCGGTGAGTATGTGTAGGTACATATTCTCACAATATAGAGCTGTGATGAATCTAGGATATTCCTACTGATCATATAGAGGATCAAACACATCTGATAAAACAAGTAACGGACGTTCTAGGGTGATGAAAATGGGTAGTCAGCACTTAATCGTATATACAAATCGTATACACGAGCGGAACATACGAAATCGTATCCATCGTCGGGAGCTAGAGCATTACGTTACCGTTCCCAGTATAGATCGAAGCGTGTCTTACCCGCAGCGAGATATGCTTGGGCACATGAATCGCTCATCGACGGTCTGGGCACGATGTTCGTTTTCGACCCGATAGAGAATTCGGTTATCGATCTTGCTTACTGCCGGGAATACGAGCCGTAGCTCGAATACCAAGGAATCTTTTTTCCCGCCTCCTTCCACGCAATCTGCTGCAGGTGAGCGGATAGGGAGCCGATGGCGTGGATGGAAACTGTGGATCCGTGTGCTCTCGGAAACGTAACTCCACACATGCAGTCCCCGTCCAAGACTCGAGATGTCGTGCATAGTAACCTCATGTACGGCCGCCTAAGGATCAATCCTATAGGGTCTGCGTTCTGTGCAGCATTGCTCTGCTTGATGTTATACAGCTCTGTGCTTGTGGTGCATTCGGCAGAAGTAAAGGGGAAAGGCCTCGAGATCTATGATCATGCGACTAGGTTACTAGAGCAGCACCTAACCCGGTATTAAGGAGTGGCAGCGGTAAGAAATGTTCCAATGTCATACGTGTTTCAGTTGAGGCCTCCGGGGTGGTGGGAATATAAGGGAAAAGGGGTTGTAGTAACTACTAGGTTAGGAAGATTGGGTATAATTTTGGATCCGAGTCACAAGACCTGAGAAAATCAACATTACTTTGTAGCCAAGTATCGATGATAGCTAAATTCCCATAATACGACCAGAAAAATAACACCGTAGGCTCATGGATAGGATATATTGTGAGAGTAATTGCCATGATAACACGTTGCACAAATAAGCCCCTTACAGCTTGCTTTGGGGTTTGGCCAATGCAAGCTTCGAGGTGAGCGTTTCTACTGCTTCCTTCTCGATTCTACTCAACAAAGCAGCGCACGTAGGGATATCATGGATAAGACCGATAACCTGCCCAGCAGTCCAAACCTATCATCCAACATTGTGAGTCGTTTTACTATGCGGAAGGGAAGGGCTGTGTGACTTACGCCATATTCGGGATCTCCATTTATGAAAACCTCTCGACCTCGTTTGCCACTCACAAAGGGGGCAATTTCAGAAAATTCGCCCGTCTTACTTTCCTTTTCGATCTTGACGACTTGGTCGGTAACTTTGTTCCGGTATAGCCGAGTGGTGTTGGTCCAGCGGCGCATCACCAAGGCTGTATCCGTTTCTTGGGCCTTGACGATCTGCTCCTTAATCTTTTGGTGAATAGGCGCCTCGACGGTGCACATGAAGCGAGTGCCCATGTTGATGCCTTCAGCACCAAGACACAGGGCGGCTGCTAGACCCTGACCATCTGCGAAACCTCCCGAAGCGATGAAAGGCACCTTGAGCGTCTGACGCGCCTTGGTGAGTAAGATGAAGTTGGTGATGTCTGACTCGCCCACGTGTCTGCCCGTCACGATGCGCGTTTTAGTGATGCAAACGAGAGAAACGAGAGGAAAACGAGCAAAGCCCCTGGGAAATGGGCTTATTGGTTAAACTTACCCTGCACATTCAAATCCATCTATGGACAGGAAATCGACACCGAGCTTGATTGCGCTCTGTGCATGCCTGATTGTCGTGCATTTGTGGAGGACGATGATACCAGCCGCCTTCAGCTTGGTGATGACAGGACCAGGGCTATTGCCGGCGGTTTCGACTATCTTGACACCCTCGTCGATGACGACCTGGGCGTAGGCAGCATAATCTGGGGGCACAAGAGCAGGCAGCAATGTGATATTGACGCCGAATGGGTTTTTGGTCATCTTCCTACACCGCCGAATTTCATTTCTCAGGTCTTCGGGTGTCGGCTGGGTGAGAGCTGTGAGGATACCCAAGCCTCCCGCATTCGATACAGCGGCAGCCAACTCAGCATATCCAATATGCTGCATGCCACCTTGTACGACGGGAATCTTGATGCCCAGGCGGCGCGTCAGCTCGGTGTCGAAAGGCATCTTTGCGTTGTGATTGCCCGCCTTGTCTCGATCACTACTACTCTTATCCCGGTTTAGCCACAATATATGATATTATTACAATTACTGCGAAATCGGAAAGAAGTTGTGACGAATTAATAATGCATGGAGATCGTGGATTTATAGAAACTTGGTTGAAAGTTAATGACCAGACAGCGGCGGAACGCTTATAAGAGAAGAGGATCAGGTTACTTCCATGCCTAGGGGAAACAGGTAGGTAGGTACCTATGTAAATTAAAAGAATGGCCAAGATAGTAACTAGGTAAAGTTGTAAAGATGCCGAGGTAGCGTGTTCCCCGGACCCACAAGCTGAGCCATCCCCCATACCATGACATAGCATGACTCCCGCGCCAAACAATATTATACGTACTTGCTAATACTTTGTACCTAAAACATCATTTGAAAAGACTACCTACCTATATATCAACACTATAAGAATAATTATAATAGAAATCTTCAATATTTACTTTTATTTTATTTGAGCATGTTCTCTTTAATCAATTTCTTAAGAGGTTTATTTCGTTATTAAATGTCCTTGGGAAACATCAAGTACTGTATATTTATTTCAGAAATGGGTACATTAGGTACTAAGCGAGTTATGATGTATAGGTACCTACCTAGGTAAGTTTAGACATCTACCTCTTCTGCAATTGTAAGAGTCCAAGGACAACAGTAAAATTATCAACTATTTGATCTTTTTTTATAATATTTATATATAGGTATATATATAAACCAAGCTGTATAGAAGTCATATCTATAATAGGCAGCTACTATAACCATCGTTATAATAGCTAATCTATAGTAGTTTGAGAAGGGTTACTTCGCGTTGTCGGGATTCCCATTGCAATTCCAATCGGGGGAAATAAATATTAGATATGAGGAAAGAGTGCAAGCGCAACCCTCGGTAAATCCGGGCATGCATGTGCTGGCGCCCACGTGCAGGGCGAACGGGATCCGGGGTTATCTATGGCCGAACTTTACCACGAGAACCTAGGACCATGCCTAGAGCCTAGAGGTACCTCCTAACCTAGAAGTGTGGACCGCCTAAAGGGACCTCGTAGCTTCTTACCACCGGGATTCGTTCCTCATCAATACAACCTCAAATTCACAGTCAGCTACATCTCCTTTTCACCATCACCACCAAACCGGATTTTAAAGAGAGAACTGGAGCTTATGGCCCTCAACTCCGTCAACTAGATCGCTAAGATCCTATTAATATGGCCCTAGGATCACTGTAGACTCGCCACCCCGAGCACCATACCGCCTCGCTAGTTATCCAATCGACGAGTCATTTCTATATTTAGCTCAATCACTTGTCGTCTGATGCAAGCACACATGGCCCGGATCATTTATCTTTATTCCCATTCCCTCATCTAGGCACCGATTTGACTTGTCGCTCACAAGTCGAACAGACGGATCTCAAACATGACGGGCTAAGTATGTTGGATGAGCGGCGGGATGTTAGCCGGATGACGGGTGGCAACGGGAACTACTCCTCAATGCCGTGTCACTATCCGTTTGTCGTACTCAACGTGCCGCATTGGATATGCGGGCAGGTTTCCCCTCTAGGGTTTCTGCTTTAAATCACTACACCTGTGACCTACTTCTCTGCTGCTTCTCTGAGGATGCGCCTAAAACTCAGGCCTTACACAAACGATGCTTATACGGGCTATCGAGTTTCCATGGATGTTCGACGTAGCGTTCCGACGGAACAGCGGAGGCGGCATACTCTACCCCGAATCTGGTTATCTCTAATATGCTGTTCGTATTGCTGATTCCCGAGTGCTGCTAAACTTTTTGTGCTTCATGATATGGTTCGAGAAGTAGTGTAAGAGTGTTACATTCAACTCTTCGGCGACCAGGATAATGAGGATAACTAAGCACGACCCAACCACTACGGTACTACCTGTTACTCGACTTCGTCTTTTTATTTTGTTTTTTTGGCCCGGCAAGAAAGAGGGTTACCTGTGCACCGCCACGCCAGCTTCCAGAGCACTCACGACCATATAGAGGTCATCGGCCGTTCTCGTTAGTAATAACTGACCTCTTATTAGCTATCTTCTAGTGTAGCGGTTATTATAGCACGTCGATCTGTTGCTGACCGCTTTCAGTCTCATTCTTCGGGCTTCCGAATTGCTCCTCTGGTTCTGCCAAATGGTCTTTCAAACCAACGGGAAGTATGCGTTCCGCCTACCCTGCACGCCCTTGCAGCCGAGCACCATTGTGCCTGGATAGGGCGAGCATTACCTGATGGATCTACGCAAGGATGTAGCCTTCCACCCCAGCATAGAATACATGCGCCTGCTCTTTGTAGCCCATATCAAGATTTTCGGCTGAGCAGCTTTACCTAGCCCTCAATCTGGACTTGGTACGTACTTAGGTAAAATATAGGGCTCCTGCATTCGTTTTAGTACGACGTCTTTCCACGTTGTCCTCTATCCGACTATCCATACTGGCGGGCCCGATAATCAATAGTTACACGCTCTCCGACACGCAGACAAACCGCTAAGTGGTAGGACAAGGTTGCTTGTTAATGAAGCGGGAGACACGCAGCAACGCTGAAATATGGAAGGGCTAGCATACGAATACTGTAGAACATACACTTGCCCTATCTGATGCTACATACAGGAAGGAAGATCATGATTTGTGGTTGAGAGGCCAATCTTCGCCAACATCGCGAAAATGCCGCTGAGGTGGATCCTACGTCCTTTGGCTTAGGACTTCCATAGACTGTGCCTGTTGAGATTCGGTACCCTGTACCTAACGTGTCATAGGTATCGAAGTCTCGGCGAAGGAATCAGCGGGTACCTTATCCAAGCACTTGGTTTGCAGCCATCTTCTCAAGGGCCTGGGGCCGAGTTATCTGGAGGGGTAAGTTGTATCTAGCTAGCTATTTTCAATGGACAAATGCGGCCTAACGCTTCGTGATCTCCCCACGATCCGTTCTCCGTACCGAGCTACTAGACTAGACTGGTTCCCCTTACGATATTTATTTTCACCAGTCATAGATCTTAGGTACCTTTCTTCGACCCACCACGACATGTGCCTGGCCGAGAAGAAGAAGGCTAAACTTGTTGATGATCGGCTTTTGAAATCAACCCGGAAAGCTGAACACCTACGTGACGTCGTTCTTAGTCGTATCCATCCTAGCTGTACAGTTAGGGATTCCGTCGAAATTTCTAAGCGAGAACCAATAAATTGATGCATCATTCAGCCTAGTTCATGCCTAACCACCCAGGTAGTTACCGAGTACCCGGCCCAACAGAACGGTGAGAACCTAAGAGCGAGGTCCCCCAGCGGGATACTTTTCTATACCTAAGTTGGATTTCCCAGACGAGATGCCGTGTGTATCGCCGCTCTCGTTACGTAACCGGCCGTTCCTCGATGATTCTGTGTGCTTGTGTTGAGCTTAGCCAATCAGTTTTGCGTATTCCGATCAATTGGGACAAAACTTGATATGGAACCCCTGGCTAAAAGGGGAAAAAATAGCAAACATATTTGCGATAACAGCAAGCAAAGAGGAAAAAAAAGAAAAAAGAAAAAAGAAAAAAAAAAGCAAGAATTAGCAGTAAATTCTGTTTTAAAAGTTGTCATCGTTACGTTGGAAAATCAACGCATTAATTCGGGTACAAAATAACATACCCGATAAAAAAAAAAAGGAAAAAGAAAAAGAAAAAAAAACACGCGTCTCCCCTGAAAATAAGGACGTGTAGTTAGCCTCAGATACATATCGATGGAATTTTATTGTCGAGTCAGGCTGTACCCCAATAGTACAGGTACGCCTTAAGACTCGGGGAATTTTCTTATTGACCACAGAATGTCAGAATGTCACGACCGCGGCAGCTGTCCGTCGTGGCGCGGCTCAACCACGTTGTTGGGTCTAAATCGTCACGCAATAACCAAGGCTCTCCTATGCCTAGCCTGCTATGAGCCGTACTATTCTTAACACATCCTTCAGGGGGAGCTTCATATCTGTTATATGATTGGTCGTAAATCTGTTCTTCTACTTTTTCTCGGGCCTCCGGATTGAAACAGATAGTCGAAAGCAGGCCAGCCACCTAGCACTTGATTGTCATACAGCCGCGTAATAAGACGCATATAGCCTAGGATCTAGGAGGTCCACGGATACCTATGTATCATACCTATGTATCATACTACCTTGGGCTATGGAAGTAGGTACTTTTAAAAAGGCAGGGTAGGTAACTATCGATTTCCCTTATGACAGCTCAGTGCGACTCGTTCAACATAATATCTCCGAACTGGGGATGGATGACAAGACGATTGGTCCGCTACGTCGAGTTTGACAACAATACATCAGCGTTTCTTGTTCGCATGTTCGCGAGGGCCTCGCAGAAAAAAAGCTGTCAGGAAGAAGTTGTGGTCCCCAAAGCCCCGCCACCCAACTTTGGGCTTATAGTGGTACGGTATTCCAACCCTTTCTTTTCCCATCTACGTATATGCCGTTTCGAAACCCTACCTTACCTACCTTACCTACCTACCTACCTCATGTATCTTTCTTACGTATCGCGTAGGTATAGAACATGTGTGTTATCGTCAAACCCGCATCTACGTTTCACGTATCGGATGCGTATACCCCCTGTCTTGTTCTATCAATCTCCGTAGCAGACCCTACATACTACTCACCTGGCCTTGTCAGCATGGGGCGTGTATCGATATTCTATCATATCGCCTCCCGATCTTCCTTTATTATTTCATAGCCTATCATTGCCGTCGTACTCGAAGACCGCATTCTTGTTACTCAAACAACCATAGCACTCGGCTACATCTATCCCGAAACTATCTGTTACGAGGCGAGATACGCCGCTGAGGCTGATGTAGGAAGAAGAAACATGAGTAGGTAAAAAGAAGAAGAATAAGAAACTGAAGAGAGAGAGAGAGAGAGGAAAAAAAAAAAAAAAAGCAATCCTTCAGCAGCCCACCTGGATAGCTATGTTTGCTTCCAAGGTTTCCCACCTAGATTTATTAACCCTAATAAGCAGTTGGAAGCAATAAGGAAGGAATTGGTAGTTATGCTCACTTGTAACTTATATGAACGATGAGAGTTGTCGTTTATCTCCTACCTCATCCTCCTCTTCCACCTCATCAACGCCTCTGTAAAGCTGAACCTGTCACCCACCCACCACGTACACAGACACGATGCATGATGCCGCCTCCTCTGCCGAATAATTTCCCATCCATAGCCGTACAGTACCGTTGCGCAAACAGCTAGGCGGCCGCTAACTAATCCTTTCCTGCCACATCATCCACTACCTCTTCACCACTCGCAGTTCTGTTTTTACTTGCTATTTTTTTCTAATGTCTATGCGTGTACGTAGCTCATATTCTTCGTCCATGCTGCTGGCCGTGTCTCTCTTTCCCCAATCTAGAAAACACGAGGACGCGGATTCTGGTTCGAATATATAAGGTATTTACATATCCCGATCTTCCGCATAGTCTTGAGCACTAGGTAGTTTCTTCCTCTTCGATCTATATCATACATACACAACCCGCATATTGGTCACCGTACCCTGTCGTACTCTGTCGTCGTAGGATATTCTTTCTATTCTTTCTATTCTCTCCACTTGAAATACCAGCGTATCCCATCATCATCACCCTATACGAGTCTATCCAATAATCATGCCTTCTCCACAAGTTTCAAACACACCATGGCAAGACCGTCTAGCAGGTGGGTAACCGAATCTCACCTATGACCTCGTGGGGGGTATGGCTAACTCGCTCGACAAGAGGTATGCCGCGAATACCAGATTCAAGCACCTCACTTCCAAATCGTATCTGACCGGCGCGGTGAGTCCCCTTTCTTAACCCCATATTCACCGACATCTACTACAGGTGATAGCTGACCAATCTATCTCCCGTGGTTAGGTGGTCGTACGGCCTGGTCCAGTATAGTTACCGTGTATGGCAAACGAATCGAGGCGCGATATTGGTACGACGGGAGAAACATTACCAATGCCAGGGAAGACGCCGCGGAGGCGGCCTTGAACTGGCTTTCAAACCAAGTAAATCTATCAAGCGGATGGTAGACGGCTTCTCGGGAAAACAACCGACCACCAAGTTTTGTTCGACATTCAGGGTCTCCGACTGACATGCGTGGCTTGTACCCTCCGTCTCCGTCTCCTTCCCCATTTGCGCGATTGATTCGCTTCAACATACCCTATTCCCGCCGGCAGCAGTAATTTCTGTTGTTGGGGTCATGTCTTGTCGCTTGACGACTTGAACTTCCTGTTCTGTACGATAATACTGGCAAATCGGAGTTTTGGAAAGGATCTGGGCAGCCCCACGGCAAGGACAGGAGAAAGAAGGATAAGAGAAAAAGAGGCCCCCGAGAGAAGGGGGAGAGCAACTACAGGAGCATCTATGGATTCGGCGCGGGTTTCTACTTGATTGGTTTCCAATGGACGCAACTTGGAGGTTTTAGTTTTATTTTTTTATTTTTTTATTTTGTTTCTTCTCGTCCGCCACGACCAATTTTTAGGTAGCGAGGGCGTGTTTTACACTACAACAGCGGGGGATCATCACCAGGAAAGGGTCTTAAAAGCAGGGATTATTCAGGGAGGACCAGGCGCAGGACTTCGGGATTTTTTTATTTATTTTTTTTTTTTTTCTTTGGGACCAAATTTTGTCGTTTCTCGCAAAGAAATCCATCCTCGCGAGGGATTATGTTGGATCTTCTCTCCTGCCCTCTTCACCGTTTCAACCGCTCCAACGCGACCAAAATTCTTTTTGGAAAAACTACTACGGGACAAGACGGGAGGAGAAAAGCAAAACCCGGCATTCTCGTGAAACCAACTATCGATAGACACATCGCTCGACCGATTTTTTTCTATCAGAAATCATGGACTTATGCCACCTACTACTTACAAGGATGAGATTTTGTTGGGCTCGTCTAGTTAGGGAAACGGCCTGAGACATGCGCGAAAGGGTGAGGGAAGGGAAAAGAAAAAAAAAAAAGTAACAATTACGGGTCATCTAGAGAGAGGTCGGAGGAAGAGAAAAAAGGATTTGGGATAGGATGCGATCACTGGATCAGGAGTAATGAATGATGTCGATCTCCTAGTTTTCATGTTGTCGTTGCTTTTCCGTTCTTCTCTTTTCAATGGAACCGAGAAGGATAAATACCCGACATGCCCAAATATTCTCTTCGATGACGTGATGCTACACACAGAGGCGCACATACATTTGTCGAATCTTTTTTTTTTTTTTTTTTCCTTGGTTTGTATTGAGGCGTCGTGCGTGTCAATGTTCCTGCTTACTGTAGCATGCGTATGCATGCACTCCTTAAATTCGTCTGATTCTGACGAGAACGAAAAGTGCGCGATGTTACGCCAGCCAGGGACAAGGCGTAGAATTAGCTATAGTTGCCCTATATGATAATATCTTATAGTCCCTATATTCTTGGAGTAGTCGGGTGCATGATAGGCTTATATACCTATATAGGTAGTATACCTCCTTACTTAGGAATACTTGGGCATATCTCTTATATAGGCACCTACCTATGTAACTACCTAGTAAACATACCTTATACATAGTATAGTTATCGTGGTCCGTGCTGGTATTCGGGAGGAATACGAGGGTGTAAGCGTTGCAGCATAGCATAGCAACCGTTCCACTTACATACCTTATACATATTCATTTTTCGATGGGGTTCGGCTGCAGAATTACCCATCGTCAGCTACAAGCTATAAGCTGACGATGGAGAATATAACCGCAATATACGACCTCACGGGTTTCAAGCAAGGTCAGGTGCTCCATTATATTACGCCATCGCGGATCTGATTTCAAACCTAACCGGCGAGTAACCTCAAGATGCAGCCTCACGAACCCCAACCTATGCAACCTAAGTTGACCGGTGAGCTCCACAGCTTTATCAGCTCGCATGCGATATCTATCACCTGCAACCCTACGGTCATACGACCGGTGCTCGATCGCGGAATTAACTTCCGAAGGATGGGCGATTCTGAGACATAGTGAGTTCAGAGGCGCCGAGGCGGCGCAGCCTAAGCAAGGCCTCGGGCGTGGTAAAAAAAAAAAAAAAAAGGTTTTAAGACATGAAATATCTGTCTCATAATAATGTCCTATCCCGTACCTAATTAGGTCCCCGTTAGGTCCCATGTACCTAACTAACTCTTTGGGCATCTTGAAATTGTGGAAAGGCGTCCTCACATAAAGAGACACGTCTCGACCCGTACAGGCACCAGCATAAGATGATGAAGAAGAGGCGTTTCTCCTTGAGCGCATTTCTTTAACAACCCATAACCCATGTCCGGGGGCGGGCTGAAATCCTTCATCAGGTTGCCCAGGTTGCCGTAACGTATAAATACCCGCATAATCGACGTGGACATGGTGGGGTTCGGCCAAGGATATCATAGCCCTGTTACAATCCGGACGCCCATCACCCGCGTGGGGGAGGTAGGAATGGGGAACGATCTGGAGTGGGTTGCGACGGTATTACAGTAAAACCTTGCCATAACGAATTAACTCGAGCATGGAATTGGATTCGCTATAGCGGGGATTCGTTATAAACCAGGTTTACCCCTCTTGGGACTGAATACTTGTATAGGTACTTATATTTACTAGTAAAATCTACCTATTTATTTGTACATAGTACATATTTATCGTTGTTTGCCTGGTTTCAAAAGCTTGTTCCTTAACTTTACGAAATTGAATTGCTTTCGCCTCTTTATTCAAGGCCTGAATCGATTTAGTGATGCTGTTCGCACTTGAAATTCCTTCAGTTTCAACGTTTTGAGTGGTATCATCAACCTCATCGTCGCTCTTAGATCGTATAAGCCTGTACCAAATTTGACTAGTAAAACACCAAAATTCGTACGATTTTTCGTATCATAAGCCTCATACTAACCCGATCAGGTTA
>MU623473.1:0-96177 GCA_025201765.1 Daldinia sp. FL1419 | reverse complement strand
AATTTATTAATTAATTTATTAAATTTCTTTAAATTTTATTAAATTTTTATTAATTTTATATAATAATTTATTAAAATTATTTTAATATAATATATTAAATTTTATTTTAAATAAATATATATAAATAATTTTATATTTTTATTTTTATATTTTTTTAATATAATAATATTATATTTATTTTTTAAAATAATTTAAAATAAAATTATTAATTTATAATTTTTTTATATATTTTATTTTATTTATATATTAAACAGGAGCTCTAATAGTTCCTGTAGGATATGCCTTATACTTCAACTAACCCATAGTAAGCCAGAGGCTATATAAGTTCGAGGATATAAGGTAACTATATCCTAAAGAATATAATAGGATAATCAGGTAGAAAAGTTGTTATAAGTGATTGTTCAATAATAATAACGTATATAATGAAGTTATAAGCCTAAAGAATATATATTATTTATATAAAGTTTTATAGAAATAATCTCTAAAGAACTATATATGATTTGAACTAATCAGGTAAGAAAACAACTCTTGAAAACCTATTTATATTCAAAAGAACATATGTAGATTTTAGAAGGGGGGGGGCCAACAAGATCTTTCAGGGTAGTTCTTATTATTTAATTACATTATTCTGGTTTAATATATATATATATATATTATATTTAATAAAATAATTATATATTTATAAATATTTTATTATTTTTTTAATTTAATTTTTTATTAAATCTTTTTTAATATTTTAATTTTTTTATTAAAAATTATTATAATATTATATTATTATATTATAATCCCAGTGTAATATGATATTGAAGTAATGTATTAGGTTTAGGATGCCGTGATAGTTTTTAGTAAGAAAATTAAAACATTTAAGGAGGATTAATAATAAGATAATATTGGAGAGATAATAAAGCATCTACAGATATATAAGTTTTTTTTTATTTAATATAATATATATATGAAAATAATGTAGGTTTTTTAAGGCAGTATTAGATTATGAATATGATGGATATGGTAATATTATATTATAATATTATAAAATGTAAATAAAGTATATAAAAAGGATTAAAATTAATTAAAAAAGATTATAAATTAATAATATTATTTTAAGCTATTTTAAAAAATAAATATAATATTATAATATTAAAAAAAAGATTATAAAAATAAAAATGAATAATGGTTTTTTATAAAGATATAAAATTATTTATATATATTTATACTTTATATAAATTATATACATCCCAGCCCTTTTTTAAAACAATTTCTTTACAATATAACAACACTTTTATTATTTATTAAAAAAAATAATAAAGTTATTTTGGATTTTGTTATTACTTCACACCCAGGCCACCACTATATTATTTCATATAATTAATATTATAATATATAAAATATTTTTCTATATTAAAATTTAATTATTTTTATTAAAAAATAAATTTTAATAAAAATATAAAATAAAATTAAAATTATAATAATATAATTTATTCAGATAGGTAACAAGTAGGTTTTCTCCAGAATATAATTCTTACCTAAAATAAATACTAAGAGATAGATTAAATACCTATAATATATTCTAAGTAAATCGGGGTAATAATAAATAATAATAATAATAATATATTTTAATTAAATTTTTTTATTAATTTAATTATATTAAATATTAATTATAATAAATTTAAAAAAAATAAAAAAATAAAATATTATAATTAAATTAATAAAAATAATAAAAAAGAAATTAATAAAATATATATTATAAAAAAAATTATATTTAATTTATTTTTATAAAATTATTTTATAAAATATTTATTATTTTTAAAATATTAAATTATTTTTTCTTTAAATATTAAATTTTTGAATATTAATAATAATAATATATAAAATTTTAAAATAAAATAAAATAAAATAAAATAAAATAAAATAAAATAAAATAAAATAAAATAAAATAAAATAAAATAAAATAAAATAAAATAATAAAATATTTATTATTATTATTATCATTATATTTTTTATTTTATATTTTAAATATTATATTAATATATAAGTTTAGATATATGTAAGATTTTTGGCCTGGATTTTCGTACGTATCTTATTATATAAGCACAAGCTCAATTGGTACATATTTTGAATAATACGTATTTTAAATGGTACGTACTTTGAATGGTACGTATTTTGAAAATAGATCGAAGTGGAGACCAATCCTTCTGAACGATGCACCCAATAAAAATACTTAGAATTGCGCACGGACGAACTTCCTCTCTCAGAAATAAGGTCAGACACAATATCCCTCACAGAGTTCGGGCACTTGAAATATTCGGACCCTCTTATTATTTTCGTAGTATAAACTTATTTTATTCTGCCTTTTAGTAGGTAGTTAAGTTTCGATATAAAACTTTTAGGTACCAAGGTAGGTAAGTATTCAAGTGAATTCCCAAAAGGTACTTGAAATGAAAAATAAATGGAACCAACGGCGCTGCTGCCTTGAGAAGTCACGTTAGAACGCGCTATGCCAATACGCCAACATCAATTGGCAATCCCTCTTTCCCTGCTTAGGGTCGGTTGCCTAGAGAGAAGTGTCACTGAGCGCGCTTTCAAAGTCAATATTTATTCAGCTTCAATTGCCCCCAATTTCTTTTTGTCTTCTTCAATTCTCTCACAAGCTCTCTCATTATCTTCACTAAATCCCACATCTCATTTTTACTTACTAGTCGATTCGATTTCAATCATAAAGTACCATCGAAGTTAAGAATTGAGTTGCCCCTTTATAAACCTACCTAAGGTACCTAATAGCACGCTAAAAAATGCCACCCAGAAGGAAGGCCGCTGCAGCTAAACCGCCGCCACCGCCGCCACTGGATAATTGCAGCATTGCTATCAGTGGTACTATCCCTTCTTATACTCAAGCTACCATTGAACGAGATTTCATCAACGTTCTCGGTGCATCTCTGGCCAAGTCCGTTTCTGCAACTACCACACACCTTGTTGCTTCAGAAGCAGATTATAATAAGCCTTCTATCAAAGTTAAGGCTGCACAGTCTCTCAACATTCATATTGTCACCTTTCAATGGCTTCGAGACTCCCTTGAGAACGCAGCCCATATGAATGAGAGCTCATATTACTTCAGCGCCAATCAGTCTTCGCCCCAGCCCCAATCCCAATCCCAGTCTCAACCGCAGTCCCAGCCCTTACCTATACAAGCCCGCGGTACTAGAAAGCGGACGGCAGCACAGAAACCCGCAGCTGATGAGAATGACGAAGAACAGGAAGTAAAACCTCAGGCCAAAAAGAAGCCTAGGACTTCGAAAACCAAAACACAGAGCCAAGAAGATGAGGACCTTAGCGTCAAGGAGGAAGTGAAAGAGATTAAAGAAGCCAAAGTTGCTGATGGTCAGATTGCTAAATCCCGAGACGCTAGAATCCCGCTGGATGAAGGTGCGGAGAACCAACTTCCTCAATTTGAGGTCTACATCGATGACGACGGTGTCATTTTTGATGCTTCTCTCAACCAAACCAACGCAACCAATAACAACAACAAATTCTACCGAGTTCAGGTATTTAACCCCTTTCCCTTTCCCAGGGAACTCATAAATCTTTATCTCATACATCTGACCGAGATTGAATATTATGCTCATTGTTTGTCATAGCTACTTCGGTCTGTTAGGGGGGAATTCAGATGCTGGACTCGTTGGGGTCGAGTAGGTGAACACGGCCAATCCAAAGTTGTTGGCGATGGAACGCTAGAAAACGCACTCTATGAATTCAACAACAAGTTCAAGTCAAAATCTGGTCGTCCATGGGCTGACCGCAACGAGCCACCAAAACCTGGAAAATACGCTTTCATCGAGAAGAGCGTAAGTACATTTCAGTGCAATTTATTGTCGAGATTTATATTTTATTCTAAAAATTCAGGGGTTTGAAGGAATCTATTTCTACAGTCCCTTGACGTATTTCCTCAAGCAATCCCCTTTGCAAGACAATCACTAACCCGAAATTCCCTAGTATGAACCAGATTCCGAGGAGGAGGAGGATGCGAAAGACACAAAAGGTGTCTTAATTAAAGACGAGGAAGAAGAGGAGCCAGAATCCAAACTATCCAAACCAGTTCAGGAGTTGATGCAGCTTATATTCAATCAGCAGTACTTCGCAGCGACCATGCGCGACCTCAATTATGACGCTGCGAAGCTTCCTCTGGGAAAACTCAGTAAAACCACCATCTCCCGAGGATTCCAAGCCTTGAAAGACCTCTCGGACCTCTTAAACAACCCGTCATTGGCGGCTTCTCAATACCAAACAAATTACATCGCAGCGACAGAACAGCTCTCAAACCTATATTTCACTCTGATTCCACATGCCTTTGGAAGGAATAAGCCTCCCGTCATTCGAGACTCGACATTGCTCAAAAGAGAAATAGAACTTCTCGAGAGTTTATCAGATATGAAAGACGCATCACTACTCATGAAGAATGAGCGTAAAGAAGAGATTAACAAGCTTGACCAACAATTCCAAGGCTTAGGAATGAATGAGATGACTCCTCTTGAACAGGAGAGTTCAGAATTTACTCAATTGGTGGACTACTTGATGGACACACGGGGAGCAACTCACAATGCTAACTACCAAGTATCCCAAATCTTCAGGATTGAGCGCGGAGGCGAAAAAGATCGCCTGGAAACCACACACAATACATACCAAGACAGGCGACTTCTGTGGCACGGCTCTCGCTGTACCAATTTCGGTGGTATTCTCTCGCAAGGATTACGAATTGCGCCTCCCGAGGCTCCAGTTTCTGGTTACAGGTATGTGGCTATTATTCCTATCTCAGCATCCGTGTTAACGAAGCTAATAAATCCGCAGTATGTTGCCCACGTTCTGCTTTATGTTCTATTTCATGTTCTACTTCTAGGAAGGGCCACACTGCTTATAATAGTGCCCTGGGTTATTATACAATATTAATATTTAGTAGTGTTCGGAAAGGGTATCTACTTGGCGGATATGTCCAGCAAGGTGGGTATCTTAACTCCAGTTATGCGAACGTGGGTATTGATATTTCGTGTAGTCTGCCAACTATTGTGTCCCGTCTATTAGCAACGGGCATGCGCTACTCCTTCTCTGCGAGGCAGAGCTTGGTGACCCAATGCAAACGCTCACCAACGCTTCTTATAGCGCTGCGGAGGATGCCAAATCAAAGGGAATGCTATCAACCTGGGGCCAGGGTACCACGGGTCCAAGTCAATGGAAAGATGCCGAGTGCATCCATCCATCACTAAAGGGAGTGAAAATGGTACAAGAAGCCCCAGCCTTGATGGTTCATGTCATGAATGCTAACCAAATTCTTAGCCCGATACCAGCGTGAAGCCCGGCCCCACAGGCGTCCCCAACGCTTATCTTCTATACAATGAGTATATCTGTTACGATATTTCCCAAGTCCGCTTACGATATCTCCTTCGGGTTAGAATGTAGGAGCCTCAGACCTAGTGGGAAAATTTTTCGAGACTTTCTTAGTCATTAGAGGTATTTATATGATCGATTTTTTTGCTGCTATTCATTTATTCGCCAATCTAGGCTCAATTCCTTTGCTCTTGCAATCATATGGCGGTTAACTATGAGGGCTTCGGATGGTGTGCCAAAAGCGCATAGTACTAACGGCTGGTTTTATTCGCTTGAAAAAATACAGTGAGTTTTATGAGAATATATGGTCGGCCTTATTCCGGGGGGATATGAATAATGAATAATCGTTTATAGCTCTTAGATATATTAATTGATTCTTATAGACCTTCAGGCCCGCAACACGATGGCATGCAACGCCAAGACACTCCGACTGCTAGAAACATTTGATTAGCCAGTGTCTAGTTTTGATTGAGTGGTCGCAAGAGCATGCGTTGGTAATACCATAAGGTGATCAGTAAAATAGCCATGGCTAAGGAACTTCTAACGTAGGTGTAATCAATACTAGAATAAGCTCCGTAACCTGACACGACAAGATATATATGCTCGTATTGCGATAACTCTCGTCTATATGGACCCGTATTCCGATTCCTTAGTGAGATTCCGGGTAGAGAGAGAAATAGATGGAAAACTCTAGCTCAGACATGCCTTTAAGACGTCATTGTCGGTGGTTTTTAGAAACTCCCAATGTTACAAGATCCCAACTAGGGTTACTGCAGATGACAGAAACGCACAGGGTTGGAGATATTGAACTTGGGAAGTGGGAAGCCGACTCGGAAGTATCTGATAATATCATCACCACCAGAGTTATTCTAATCATCTAGCTCTACTTGGTTCTCGCATTAGGTACCTATATACCTAGGCATATATGAATCATCGTCAGACTAGACTTGTTCCGTAATGGCTGCCGTGCCCCGACGCTTGCCGGTACGGCTTTCGATGTTTGCCGTTCTGGAGCCGAATTGGATCTGCATAACGTTAGCATCACGTCTGTCGGCCGCTGGGATAGCACCTTACCGCCCGCTTCTTTTCCCGCGCTATAACGGGTAGGCCGAGTTTATCAGCCATAAGCCTTAAGACTCGTTTGGCAGGGTCGATAACAGCAGGGTGGAACTGGTTCTGGAAGTCGCATTTCTCCGATACTGGAGTGTTGATAGTAAACCT
This sequence comes from Daldinia sp. FL1419, assembly GCA_025201765.1. Classification (NCBI taxonomy): domain Eukaryota; kingdom Fungi; phylum Ascomycota; class Sordariomycetes; order Xylariales; family Hypoxylaceae; genus Daldinia; species Daldinia sp. FL1419. The sequence continues at coordinate 89,583 of MU623473.1, read as the reverse complement.
AACGAGTTCCTCGTCGAGGAAAGGATGGCGGATTTCTTTGCCCCAGTGTGCCATGGCCCGGTCGTCACGGCCTAGGTTTCTCTGGCCGATACGACTGATATCTAGTTTTAGTTCATCGAGGAGTCGCGGGTATCCCCCGGCTTTGAACGCTATCTCGTGTCGCGAGTAGCCTCCAAAGAGCTCGTCTGCGCCGAGGCCAGAGAGTAAGACTCTAGCGGGTGAAGTTACGCTTGGTGGGTCCGGTTGCCATTCACATTTATCTGTATAGGCGTAGCCTATACCACGTGCGGAAAAGTAAAGTGCAAGAGCAATGGAGAGGTCCATCTCGGTGTTATGCGGGTACATAAGAGAAACGACTCTTGCTTTATGACTCATTGCCTCTTCGAACGAAACATTGACCTGGTAGATATGTCAGCCTGACATCTAACCCTAAGCATAATGGCATGAGAACGAACCGCAATGAAACGCCAGTGTCGCGTAGGACAGACAGCCTTCAATTCGGCAAAGGCTTTGCGACCCGTCTTCCTATCAGGACACGCCTCGTACATGTCCCTTGCATCTACATGTGACAGTGTCTTATCTATAGAGACTTGGCGGGGATTTTCGAAAGCAACGTTGATTAGATCAATCCCCTGATCCCAAGGGACCAAGTCGTGAGCAAGCCTCGCAAGGGTGGTGCTATCGAGGCCTCCTGAGAAAAGTACTGCGACGCGAACGTCGGCGTCGGACAGTGTATTTGGGGGTTCTGGAATATCCAACACCCTCAGCTTGAGGGACTCGTATAGCCAGTGTCTCAGAAGCTCGACCGAGGGGCAGCCGAAGTCTAACTTATGGTCGGGTGGTGGCAGCGTCATATTGAAGTTACCGATGCTTGAAACCTGTTATGTAAATTTTATAGCAAAGACCGTACGTGTGATTTTGGACTCCGAACCAACACTTACCATGTTATCCCCTCCAGATGTCACCCAGTGGTATCTAGTAAGATGGGTATCAAGTTTTAATCCACCAGGCATAGCCAGACGTGTGGCAAGATTCAAGGAATAAATCCCATCTGCAGTGACTTCTTTCCAACCGGCGGTAGGCACATCAGCGACACTTGAGAAAGAAATCGAGCCGCCATCTTCGGTTTGGCTAGATAGAAGCGATCGTCGACCAAGACGATCTCGACCAAAGTAGAGGCGTTTATCCTGGGTATCATAAAACAAAAACGCAAAGGGACCATCAATGCTGCGCAAAACGCTGAGGATATGCGACTCTCGAGTCTTAGCCGAAGATGCGTCGGCAGCTTCAAGCTTGGCTAAGATAATCTCGCCGTCATTTTTGCTACTAATGGGCAGGCCATCAATTCTCCAAGCCTCTCCATTCCAGCATAGAACCGATCCTGTAACAGGCGATTCCAAAGGTTGCTTTGCAACATGGTCTCCCCGCAAGGCCAGTACGGTAGAGGTAAGATTGAGGCGGATTACCGAGTCCCCGTTTTCAAAGGGAAGTTCACGACAAACCTGGCCGAAGTGATCAGGTCCACGATTCGACAAGAAATTCCTCAACTCTCGGGAAATGTCTTGTATAGCGGACGTGGATACTACACCATGGATACCACACATGTTTTTAATGGCCAAGGCAATTCCAGAGAATGTCGAGGAGAAGAAGAACCTGTCAGGATCGAGGCAACAGCGGGCAGCGATACAAAGGAACGATAAGCCTTGAGGCGCCTCGTGTTTTTTGCTCTAGCACAGCCACATGACGCCACTTGTCAAACGGCTTGGCTCTTATTAGATTAGGTACCTGCTAGTCTAAGTGCGAGGATTTTTATGAAAATTTTTATTTCCTCATGATAAAAGGAAAATCGAAATGAAATCGAACAGATGACGCAAAGATAGAACCCTCAAAAAAAGAAAAGGAAAGTGGAATATGGGAGGAAAGGACCCCGACCCCTGGCTCTGTAAAGAGTGTAAATGTGAAAAAAAGAATTGAGATAGCACCTCTCCGTTTCGATCGGAGGACCTCCGGGTTATGAGCCCGGCGCGCTTCCACTGCGCCAAGGTGCTTTTTGAAATCTCGCAGTCGACTACGACTATTGGTTGACAAAACAACTCGTTCCAACGCTATATAAGCAAAGTTCCGTTAGTAACGCTAGGTGGAACAGACTACGGTTAATCTTAATGATGAGATAACCGATAACGACGTTCTGTGTAGCTAGCTCTTTAGAGCTTTCACAGCACAAGTCAACCCAGAAACTTCTATAAGTAAGTTGCGCAAACATGTTTTGTCTTTTGTACCGATCAGTTGAATATCGATCCGAGACCATATATCCCTACGTCAATCACTAAGGTATCAGTATAATTCATATGTACTTTGGGTAGGTACTTATACGCTGAGGCTTATCCGAAATTCAGCCATTGACAATTACGGTTAATGGTTAGGTAGGTAACCTTAGGTAGTTAACCTAGAAATACACCTTAGGTATTTTATAATGCTGCTTCAATTCCACTCTCCATTCCATTCTCCACCCCATGTACAATACGATGCTCCGGAATCCAACCCCTTGTCATGTTACCGAAACCCGATATGTTACTATATCAAAGACTTACCCACTCCACGTCACGAATATAATTGACTTACCTCGGCTGGTCTGAGGTAGTCGAGTTTCCTGTATATACTACCTAGCCTTTTACATCTATTATATCGTCGTATCCCCCTTCTAGTAAATTAATATGAGAAAAGCCATCTGATAGAGCCCCGACTAGAACCTACGTATCGAACAAAGTCACTCTTGGTATCTTGATCCATGTTTTAACACCACGCATCTTGGCCTTGGATAAGATCGCAAAAAGCGCCATCGTTAAGTGTTACTATCCAAGAAATGGCTTGTAGGCGAAGATTTGAACATGCTTAGTGTAATCGCTCCCGATTAATACTAATTGATTCTAGTAACTATAGCCGCCGCCGCTGCAGGCAGTGTTGCCCTCGCAGCCTATATGGACGCCCGTTTCCATATAGCAAGTGATTTAGCCCAAGGAAGCAATCAAATGCGCGCTGCCATGCTCACAAAGCTTATCTCTCAGGAAGCTCTGACAGGCAGGCTGCTCCTTTATCATGCCTTTGAGGATCGTGCCGACACTCCCATGGGCGACCTCACATTCTTGATATTTGAGGGTCGCGAGTGGACTTATCGTGAATTTTACCACGCCCTGCAGCCGGTTGGGAATTGGTTGCTCAAAGATCTGGGTGTTCAGAAGGGCGAGATGGTTGCCCTGAATGGCGGCAATAGCCCTGAGTATCTTCTGCTCTGGCTTGCCCTCGAAGGGATTGGTGCTACCGTGGCTTTCATAAATTGCAACTTGACGGCCGAATCGCTTCTTCATTGCGTCAAGGTCAGCGGGGCTCGGTACATGCTTGCGGACTCGGATATTAGCCATCTCGTTTCTCCGGTTGAGGAAGGCCTCGCTTCGGCCGGATCTAAGACAATCTACTACAGCCCTTCGTTTCTTAGCGCCCTTGCGGACGCAGAGCCGCTTCCCGCTTCACGCCGCGCAGATCTGAAACCTACGGATCTAGCTTCTCTCATCTACACATCGGGGACCACGGGAAAGCCCAAAGGTACAGTTATGAGCCGGGGACGTTACGTGGTCCTAAAACAAGCTAGAGGTAAGTTAGGAGTAAAGCCTGGTGTTAGATTATACACCTGCTTACCGCTCTACCATACCTCCGCCCAAGGTCTCGCTTGTATCTTGTGCATCTATTCGGGAGCTACCCTAGTCCTATCGCGCAAGTTCTCACACAAGACGTTCTGGCCCGAGGTCCGCGCGTCGAAAGCCTCTGTTATACAGTACGTGGGCGAGCTATGCAGATATTTACTAAACGCCCCGCCCAGCCCTCTCGACGCCGATAATAACGTCAAGATGGCATGGGGAAACGGTCTACGGCCAGACATATGGGAAACGTTCAGGGAGCGCTTTGGTATTGAAGTTATCCACGAGTTGTACGCTTCGACCGACGGGGTAGGTTTTCTTAGCAATGTGAGTCGGAATGACTACTCGCGCGGCGCAATCTCCATAAGGGGCCCAGTCTGGCACTTGATTAACGGCGCCATCGATGCCCGCGTGCGCATTGATCCGGATACGCAGGATATCGTGCGAAAAGCCAACGGTTTTGCAATCCGATGTAAAACTAATGAGCCTGGCGAGATGATATATCGTATTGACCCGGAAAAAACCGCAACTCCTGTATACTACGGTAACCCACAAGCCGGTCAGAAGCGACTAGCCACGAACGTATTCAGAAAAGGGGACGTATGGTTCAGAACGGGCGATGCGCTGCGTCTAGATGCAGATGGCCGTTTATTTTTTGTGGACCGTCTTGGTGATACATTCCGCTGGCACTCGGAGAACGTATCTACTACGGAAGTCGGTGACGTTGTGGGCGCTTTCCCACAAGTTGCCGAGGCGAACGTATACGGCGTCCTAGTTCCTAATGCAGACGGACGAGCTGGGTGTGCGGCTGTCGTTGCTGCGGAGGGGATATCGATTAAAACTGAGGATATAGCCAATGGAGCAGGTCTGGATCTTAAGGGGCTAGCGGAACATTGTCTTTCGAACTTGCCGCGGTACGCGGTTCCAATATTCCTAAGAGTTGTTAGGGAGCTCGAGTACACCGGCACGATGAAGCTTCAGAAGGGGCGTCTGAGAGCTGAAGGGATAGACCTAGATCCTATTGAGAAAGCGGCGAAAGAAAAGGGCAAAGAAGTTGATTCGATGTACTGGCTGCCTCCTGGCGAGAAAGTGTATGTCCCGTTCAAGGGCAAGGACTTACAGGAGCTGAAGGGTGGTAGGGTCCGTCTTTGATCGCGTATTCATACTGTTTTACGGCACATTTCATTGTGGCCTACATTGTCGTAAGACTGCATTACGAGGTTTGGCATTCCTAGGCGTCAGGGCACTTGTATAACGCAGCCGATAATGATAGGGGGGATGATTTTCATCATAATATAGTGTATTGTGGTTTATTGTGGTATATGGGAAATATGATGCGTCAGACTGCATTCTGAGTCGGTATAAGCAAGTATCTACGTCAGGTTAAGTGTCTAAATTACCCAAAAGTTTGCTTCTTGTGTGACAAAATAGGGTCATGAGGGCCGATCGGGAACAGTTGGGACGCGGAAGCGTAAAGAACATCCAGTATTTCAGCTTTTCGTAGGCAGTGACTAATAAATTGGGCAGGTGTTCAGCCGTAAGGCGAATGTTTCATCCGTTTTAGTATGTTAGGTACGCACGTAGGATATAACAGGATCGTGTGAACGTGTAGGTGATGTTTGAGCGTAGACACCTTGGCAGCTCTACCTCGGAATCTAAAACCAAATCATAGGGTCCAGTAAACTTTGACCTCAACCTTCTTGACTTTGTTTTCCCATCCTGGGAATCTCGCATGGCCCCAAACGGTAACCATGTCACCAAATTTCAGATTTCTGACGAATTCTCCAGTACCAGTACCTGATCCACGACCAATTTCATTTAGGCGTCCAGCCTCCGCGGATTCCGGATCAATGTTATCATCCCAAGACCATTCGACATGGTGATGTTGTAACTCGCTTACAGCGTGTCTGTTTCGCTGTATCTCGTGGTCGTGGTGAGCAAGCATGTCATGATCATACCGCGAACCACCACCCCCTCCTTGGTCATTTACTACCCGCGGCCAAAGAGGGCGTATTGCGCATGTCGGGATATTCAAACCGTTCGTATGAGCCTGGTTTTTGCGATCTGGGCAGTCCGGACGACCTGTAATATGATCGAGTAAGTAACGTAGGTATCTTCTCTGACGCGGTTTAAAGTCCTCACATTCATTGTTCATATCGAAACGCTCCAGCCCCGCCTCAAACCACGTATAAGAGTTGCGATATGTGTTATAATCGTCGTGATGGCCACTCCAGCCCTGATCGCAACTTTCAATGTCGAAAGCTATCTTCCGAAATGGGTGCTCTAACGTGGGTAAAGGGCCCTCGGCAAGCTTTTGTAAATCAGACTCAGGGTATTCCCTCTCGAGCTGTCTAGGCGTAGCCTCTACTCTCCATAGATCTAGACTAGAAGGTGACCATTTAGAAAGCCCGAGAGGCTTGGTACGAAGCTATAATACCATGTTAGTCGAGTAATAAGATGAGATTAAAATTCTCACGAGGCCTCGCTGACCAAAAACTGTTTTTCTCCTTGACGTGCACCAAAGATAGAAATCAGACCCCCGGGGTCGGCACGATGGATAATGGTGGTGGAACAGACCCAATACTCAGCACAATTTAATATCATATCAACGAGTTCGAGGGGTAGATTACTAGTCTTCCCCAATATCTCCTTCACTTCAATGATATCTTCTGGCCTGACCTCGTAAGTGCTTGTGAGAATTGGCGCCTGTTGCGGAGGCCGGTTTGGTATTATAGGTCTTCTTCTTCCCCTAGGATTAATTCTGAAGGGTGTATTTCGATCCATACTTGTTCTATCGCGAGTACTGAGAAGCTGGGAGCTAAAAACTATTGAAATCAAAAGGAATACGGCGATATCGACAAGATCAAACATATTAGTCGAAGAATTTCGGAAGGGAAGGTTTAAGAAAGCTGGTTTAGTGTTTTAATAAGAGGTATTGCACGTGTATTGACTTTCGGTACTTGTCTTCGATCTGCTGCAGTCTACTTAGGTAGGAAAGCACTACCTACGGTATAGGTACAAGGAGGTACCTACCTAGCCTACGCTAGGCAATTAGACTAGGCAGATTCAGTACTTAAAAGTACCTAAAGACAAGCAGGGGATGTAGATCACAACTGGTACATGTGCCCAAAATCTTATAAAAAAGCTTTAACTTTTCAGTATAATAATTTGGGAAAAGAGGGAGGCAAGCAGGGGCTCAATACACAGGTATGTACCTGTTTGCTGTCGGCAAACTTTGCCATCCTATTTATATCACTCCAAAAATTTGGGTTATTGCTTGATAACTGTCGCACAGCCCATCCCAATATTATATATTGCGGCATAGTTCCCCGCATGCATGATAGACACATCGAGATGAGTCGTTCCTATTCGGTTATCCTGCCACTTAGTAGCACAAGCTTCTTACGTCAGACAAATCAATTTCACGATAGATGCCACCAGAGGCGTGTACATTACGTATGCCATTCGTTGACATCATAAGATTTTCACGGCTTGTGCAATATCAAGCATATACCTAGATACATACCTAGGTGCCTATCAGTTCATTGAGTACGTACTGTACCTCCCATCAAATTATTCTCGTCATAACTAGCGCTTACGGTTAAGAGGTAACAGGGCCATCCCGGTGTCTAGCTGACAGCTTAAAATTCGGGGAAAGCGGGGGAACTCTTTGTGCTAGAAGTAACGGCTATCTTACCTAAGGTGCGTTATCTAAGATACGTACCTAAGTACCTATGTACTCAGTTGCTCACTTTACCAAAGCTAAGCTCTAAACTTCTTCAAACTTGAATAATGGAACTCGAGACTATAACGAAGCAGTTGTCCATGCTTGGGCTTCCATACCTCCATATTACTCTTACCTGGGTAGCGAATCATCATGAGGGTCCGAGGTTATAGCGCGGCCAACCTACGACGCGTCTCTACCATTATACCGCCCGTCGTCAATACGCGAACTCCCACCATCCCATTCCGAACTCGGCCTTCACCACAAGCATTTCTTAGAACTCATTATCTGCAATATGGCACACGATCACTACACTCGCTACCCCCTAAGCGCGCTGCTGTAAGTCAGGGCGAAGCCTCCAATCCTGCTATGGCTTTCCCTTGCCTCGATGCGATAGAAACGCGATCGGCAACGCTGGAGGCGAAATCGCTCTCGACAGGGCCGGAGCCGGCGTACACCACCGGGGCCACCGAAATATTTCGTTGTGAAGATCCCTTATCATTAGACTGGGGCGGAATATTACCGGAGTTTGATATTGCATACGAAACATGGGGGAAAATGGACTCGGACAAGTCCAATGTGATATTACTGCATACAGGTTTATCTGCATCGTCGCATGCTCATTCGACCGAAAGCAACCCCCAGCCTGGGTGGTGGGAGAAGTTTATCGGCCCAGGCTCATGCCTCGACACGGATAAATATTTTGTCATCTGTACAAATGTCATTGGAGGCTGCTTTGGATCGACCGGGCCAAGCAGCATTGATCCCGCCGACGGGCAGAGATATGCTACTCGGTTTCCAATACTTACGATGGAGGACATGGTGAGAGCACAATTCCGGCTCATGGACTATCTAGGTGTTGAAAAACTATACGCAAGCGTGGGGTCCAGTATGGGAGGAATGCAATCCCTAGCTGCCGGCGTATTATTTCCCTCGAGGGTGAACCGCATAGTATCTATTAGCGGCTGCGCGCGAAGCCATCCCTATAGTATTGCAATGCGCCATACGCAGCGGCAAGTGCTCATGATGGACCCAAATTGGAACCGCGGTTTTTACTACGGCAAAGTCCCGCCGCATGCCGGAATGAAACTAGCGAGAGAGATCGCCACAGTGACATATCGATCCGGACCCGAGTGGGAGCAACGTTTCGGTCGTAGGAGAGCTGATCCGACAAAACCGCCAGCGTTATGTCCAGACTTCTTGATCGAAACCTACCTAGACCATGCGGGCGAAAAGTTTTGTCTGACATACGATCCTAATAGCCTTCTATATGTTAGCAAGGCCATGGATCTATTTGACCTAGGCCTTGAAAATCAACAGGCAGCTACCCAACGACGGGCCGAACGAGAAAGGCTCATCCAGTCTGGATCATCTCCTGAAACAAACGATCGGTACTGTAGCCTTACGCTCCCCGACTCACCGTACTCTGAGCAACCTGGAGCATACGTGGATGACTCTAGCTTGCCTATACCAGGCGACTCCCGCCCCCCTCAAGACCTCATTGAAGGTTTATCGCCATTGAGGGACACACCGACTCTAGTGATGGGTGTAGCAAGCGACATATTATTTCCTGCTTGGCAACAGAGAGAAGTTGCCAATGCAATTCGTCTCACTGGCAATAGAAATGTAGCGCACGTAGAGCTAAGTGAGGAGCAAAGTCTCTTCGGACACGATACATTCCTATTAGACCTAAAAAATGTCGGAGGCAATGTCAAAAATTTCCTCGGTTAGGATTAGGACTTGTGGTATATGCCTTCTTCGAAGTGCTCGATCTAATAGACTTGGTTATTTGTAAGAAACAGTTATTATTGTTACACTGATGGAACTATGGGTTTTTATTTTGCATTCGAGTTGTCCCTTCGGATGATAAGTGTAGTCTTTTGAAGATTATTTCCATAGATGTTCCCGTGGATGACCATGATAGTATCATCCAAAAGCAGTAACTCCGTCTTCCACCCCCCGAAGGTTATCCCCGTCCTCCCGTTAATCGCCGCTAATCCCATCCGCTCCGTTCACATTCCTACTACATGTACCGCCTGCAGAGTAGCGGGAATAATGCCACCCGTCACTATAACTGTACGGTCTTAAGTAGCTCCATATGGAAGCAACTATCTTACTTGATTATAAAGCACGACGCTCTTTAAGACAAGCGGCGAAATTGGTCGGACATCTGTAATCAGTTTGGAGAAACCCCTGATTACCTACAGAATGGAATTGCAGTGAAGAACTTTACATCCCCCACATGATGCACATGATGGCGGATTTTATTGACTGGTGGCGGAGAGATGTCGGTAATACGTCAACTGGCCGGAGGTAGATAAATAGTAGGTCAGTCCCCAAGATGAAGTCTGAGGTTAGGTATGACAGTCTACATCAAGCTTCCGAAACACCAACTCAAAAATTGCAAGCCCCTTATCCTTATATTCAAGCTCGCCTATTCAGATACCACCACAATGGCCAAGTACAACAAGCTCGCAGGCAAGCACGTTCTTGTCATCGGTGGCAGCAGCGGAATCGGCCGCGGTGTAGTCGAGGGCTCTATCGAAGCCGGAGCGCGTGTCACGCTTTCCGGCTCTTCACCCAAGTCCGCCGCAACAGCCCTGGCTGAGGTCAAGGCCGCATACCCTACCGCACAGGTTGCAAGTATCGTGTGTGACTTGTCGAAGGACTCTATGGAGGATGACTTAGAAGCACTCTTCGTCGAGGCTAAGAAACCGCAACCTATCGACCACGTCGTGCTTACAGCAGCAGACTCGTTGCTAATCGCAGACGTGCCGGACATCACACTGGAGAAGATCCGGCAGGTGGCGCACTTCCGGATGGAATTGCCCTTGCTGCTGGGTAAAGTAGTGGCGCGCCATCTCGCCAAGAGCAACGAGTGCAGTCTGACCATCTCGACGGGAGGTATTGCCGACCAACCTAGTCCCCGGTGGAGCATAATCGCGTACGCAGCAGCAGGCCTGACGGGACTCACGCGCAACTTGGCTGTCGATCTCAAGCCCCTTCGTGTGAACGCCGTAGAGCCGGGGTTCGTGATCACAGGGCTATGGGCCGCAATGGGATTGACGGCCGAGCAGGTGGAGGCGCAAGCTAAGGCTATCGCAGAGAAGATGCCGACGGGAAGAGCAGCGACAGTGGAAGATGTGGCAGAAGCATATTTGTATTTGATGAAAGACAGGAACGCGACCGGAGAGATTGTGAAGACGAGGAGCGGTGCAAATTTGGTTTAGGGGCCATGCTGGGACTTTTAGGTTTATATAAGGGGGAGGAGCATGGTCATGTCATACTCACTTACCTATGTGCGTTCACCTAAAGTATTAGTTTACCTCAGAGTAACTACTGTGTCCAATTATTCTGTTTTCCCCGCCACATGACAACTTGGTGATGATATTTTAGGTGCCCCGATCTTTCGAGTGGGTGGCCCCTTTTCGAGGACCATCTCAAACACTCCTTTTTCGTGTGTTCGAAATACAAAAGAAACAAGCGATAAGAATAATCATCCACCCAATCGACCTTGCAAAAAAAATTTAGGTTTTTTTTTTTTTTTTTTTTTTCTTTGAATTCAAGTGTATTAGGTAGCCATCAGTACCTAGGTAAGCAGGTATATACGTTCACCTAAGGCAGATTATACGCGAGTAAAAAGAAGGGTTCAACACTTAAAGTATTAGGTAAATAACAGTCAAAACAAAAGAAACGAAAGAAGAACTCCGGTACGGGGAATCGAACCCCGAGCTCCTCGGTGAAAACGAGGTATGTTAGCCGTTACACTATACCGGATGTGACAGTTTCATACCCAGTTGCTTGAAAATACACTATATATAGAAAACCGTTTTAGCATAAAATCGGCAAAATACCGGCGGTAATGCTAACTATCATATTTTGTTAGGTTGGTCACACAGCCGGGCTGTCACCAGACAAAAAAGTAACTTATGCATATTTCTAGGCTACCTATGAGCTCACCTGTAAGTAGTTATAAAATTGTACAATAACGTGTAATATGTGAAGGTAGAAGTAGAAAGTTGCATAAAAAATGAATGTAGTCTCCATTCTATAAAGTCTCTATATTAATAAATAAGTCGAACCCCCAAATCTTTATTTATTCTCTAGTTTCCCGCATGCGATACAAAAATCAAAAGAAGAGAGAGTGTTCTAAACGAGGTAGACGTCATTCTAGAATCCAAGCCTGCCTTTGATTATAAGCCCACTTCTGCCCTCCAAAGGCAATAATACAATTACAGCAGCATTACAAGGAAGACAGTTCAACAGGCAGCATGTGTATGCCTACCTAGGCACTTTACCTTACCTTCTCTTACAGTTATATATAACTCCATCTCGTAACTACCTAAATCATACAGTGATCTGAACTGAGATGCGCATAACACCCCGGAAACCGTCTCAACATCTAGCAACGAGATTTCCTCACCAACCAACTCATCGCCGAATAATCCAGAGCGAGATCGTTAGGCGTACCATGGCGACAATAACACTTGATAAACCCAATATTCCAGTTAAGCTTCCCGAGGGACTCTCGGAAGAGAAACTCTTGGGATTCCCGCCCTTTAACGTAGGTTTTCCCTCTTTCGTCGATGAATGTTTATTCCACATTACGAGTTGAAGAACTAACAAGAGCAAAAAAAAAAAAAAGAACTGGCTCACCACCCTAACCCGCTCCCTCTCCCTCCAGCACACCAATGTCACCCACCCCTTTCACCAAGACCCGTACACCCTACGCGGTATCACAATCCAGAGCTTTGACCTATTTGGCCGGGCTCCGCATCAGCGCCTCGCGTTCCTGAAACTCATCGCCGACGTCAAGAATGGCGCCGACGAGACCCTGCCCGGCAGCATGTTCCTACGTGGGCCGAGCGTCGCCATGCTTGTCATGCTAGTGCCCGACGACGTTCCCGCGGGCCAGGAGGATGACGAGAGGTACGTCGTATTAACGGTCCAGGCCCGTATCCCAGCCGGTAGCCTAGCATTCGTCGAGTTGCCCGCGGGCATGGTGGACGAGGGGGGCACGTTCGCGGGCACTGCGGCACAGGAGATCAAGGAAGAGCTTGGACTTGAGATCCCGGCTTCCGAGTTGCAGTGCCTGAGCGACTTGGTTGCTTCCCCGAGCGATCACGCCGAGAACGAAGAAAAAGCAGGCGAAAGCGATGAGAATCTACCTTTCGCCGTGTATCCCTCAGCTGGTGGGTGCGACGAACACATTCCCATCTTCATGCACGAGCGACGAGTTCCACGCGAGACCCTCAAGGAATGGACAGGCAAACTAACCGGCCTCCGAGACCACGGTGAGAAGATTACGCTCAAATTGGTCCGGATGAAAAATCTATGGAGAGAAGGCTCGCGCGATGCAAAATGCCTTGCTGCGGTGGCCCTATGGGAGGGTCTACGGAGGGAAAGTAGACTGTAGTCAATACTAAGAGATACCAAGGCGTTTATGACAATTTTTATGGCTGCTCAAGAGGTAGACTAGCGCATTATTTCATAGGGACCAAAAGGCGGGTATCTTGTGAGCGTAATGAGGAAATGCCCGCTACTATGTCGGCCATTGGCCCGCGTAGTAGATGAATTAATACTATCTGTATTTCTCGTACTTGGCAGTATCTCTAAGCAACGCCTCCACCTTTTCCAACGTAGCTGCATCGTATATCTCTTCGGGCTGTTTATCTCCTCGTAATACCTGTTTGTCGTGCCTTAGGCTCTCTTCCTTGGTCATGCAGACGAGGTCCGAAAGCTTAATGTTTGACGACTTTTGCTCCTCGGTATCTTCTCCAATCTTCACCAGTATAGAATCCGCTGGTCTCCGCCATCTCACCAAAGTCAGACGAGTTGTAAGTCCAGTTATAGCGCTTCGACCCTTGAAGATCTCCTCAACCAGGAACGCCACGTCTCCTGTTGTTATGGGAACCTTGAGACCTAAGGTGATGCTGGGATCGCCTCCCGTCATATGACGAAGAAGCTTCTCTTCTCCTCCCTGAACCGCGGCGAGCAGACCCTCGTACATCTTCTCTCGACCCTTTGCTGGGATATAATCGAGAGGATACCCTATATAATGGTTAGCTCGCATATAGAAGATCATGACACAAAAGTTCTTACCAGTGACGGAGAGTATAACGTGGTTCGCCACCGTATATCCAAACACGGCTGGCATGGTGCCTAAGACTGGCAATATTCGCACTCTGAAATCCGGTAGCACTCCTAGATCACCTACTTTACCCTTCTGGAATTCGTCCTCGGGAAGCGGTAGCAACTCGGCCTTTCCTTCACCCGTCTTCTCCGTCGAGTATACGGTCGGTATTCCTTTGGTGACCCCTAGTAGCTTTAGACGCCGCCGAGTAGATCTCGATAGGCCGTCGTCGGTACTAGTTCCGATATCGCCCACGATGATTCGAGTAGGATCGCTCTTACACCCTGCACCCATGGATGATATTACAGGTAGGTTATGATCGTGGCAGTATTTCAGTAAGGCAACTTTGGTATCGATGTTGTCGATCGCATCTACGATATAATCAGGCTTTTGCCCGTTTTCCCATGGCTCTAGTAGTCTATCGGCTGCTTGGTCCCAAAACTTTTCCAGTCGTAGATCAAAGTGAACCCAGGGAGTTATAGCCAAGAGCCGTCGTTTTAGGCATTGCACCTTGGGTGTGCCTACGTCTGCCAGCGTCGCCACGGCGTGACGATTTAGAGAGCTCAGCGTTACCTGATCGAAATCTATCAAGCGAATCTTGGAGACGCCCGATCGTGCTAGGGCAGCCGTGCAATGTGAGCCTACACCTCCGCAGCCGACTATTATCACGAAGGCATTTCGCAGCTTATCGAGCCCTTCTGGTGTAAGAAAAACACGGTTACGCGCAAGTTGTTCGAGGATCAATTCGTCGTCGTAGTCGCCAGCCTGAGCTCGTTTCGCAAGTAGCTGGTTTCGGAGGTCTTCTTTATCCGCCGGCGCGGCACCGCCAAAGCTATTAAGCTACCTTACAATAGTCAGTATTCTATTGTTATAATAGTATATGATCGATATCATTGATATCAGAGAGTAATAGGGAGGCATTTGTGAGAATGGTACTCACCCTTCGTAATGCTTCGTCTTCGTCAAGCGACGAAGGTATCGAATCCTTGAGTTGATTTATGCGCTCCTTTCTTTGCAAACGCTGGTATCCTAATATTGTCCCTGCGACGACGGCGCCAGAAGCAATGGCTGTTGCGGCGAGCTGCACTTTGGAATTGACTGTCGTCCGCTCCAAGAATGACGCCATCTTGTTCTCGTGGGGTTCTTTTTTTTTTCTTTTCTTTTCTTTTCTTTTTTTTCTTTTTTTCCCTTTTCCTTATATCATTCCCAAGGTGTTCCAAGCCAGATAGAATATTTTATTCGTAGATGACCAATTATTATTACATGGTGGGACGTAGGGGGGTGGGATTGCTTAGGAGGTATACTGCAAATATCCGTCGGTTATCAAACTCGAAAATGGGTTTTCAATCTTTTGATAAAAATCGAAAATATCAAAATCTCGGCGCAGGTACAAACTCAATAATTAATTAGTGGGCTGGTGGGGGTTTTTGGAGGGGTTCAGGAAGCCCGCAACGCCACTTTACCGGGTGGGTTAGGTACAATACCTTTTGGTACAATACAATACATAATAGGTCTTAGCTTTTCAGGTCAGTAATCGCACAGGTACCTAGCGTACGACATCGCGGAATATAAGAACGCCAGAACGCCTAGAATGCCTAGAAAAAAAAAATAACCTTGAGGGCTTGCCAAGAAAGTTCCAAGCCAAACTCACAAACTTAGATACAGAAAAGAGGCGGTTGTGGATTTGAGTTTAATATAACATACCTAGTTAACTTATAGTAAGGTTAGGTACTCCTAATGCATAATACGGTGAATATTAAAAATAAATGATTCCCTCTTTTCCTTCTTTCCACAACAGCTACGTCTCTTGCCACAAGCCCATCTATTACATTGTAATACAGACGTAAATGAATCCTACACATGAAGCCCCCTCTCAACCCCTAATGTAGATGATATATGCAGGTGACCGCCATATATATACCTATATACCTACCTAGGCTATGCCTACTTCATTCACCATCTATTATCCACACGCATCCGTATATCCGTTTGTCTTAAAAATCAGTAGCATCGCTAAGTACCTAATCTATCTTTACAGCGCGTCCAGAATCACGCTCGATAACCTCTCCTCTTAAAGACGGCTAGCTCCTCCATTTAGGAGCCCCGAAAAAAACATCGTGCAGGACACCCTCCATTACATAACCCAACGTCTCCGGGAGGCAGTGGAGTTTGCAGGCGCCGCGGGTGTTGAGGCCTTGGCAAGGAGGTTCTGTTCGCCGAGATCGTTTTGGGGGTATCGGGAGTTAAATCCAACGACATCACGCACAGCTTGGTATGTGGTTTTAGACAGTCGAAGCTTTTCGGTTGCTACCGACCAAGCGACGCCCTCGGAGCAAGGAGGGGTCGTGAGGGAACCGGAATACCGTTGGAAGCCACCCGCCTTCAGCTGGGTCACCAATTCCGACATGGCCAGAGGCTTGGTTTTCGTGGAAGTACCGGGGGTGGCAATCTCCCCGATGGAAGAGAAGACGGTTTCGAGCAAGGTGGATGGAGCTTTTCTCGGGTGAAGATGAAGCTGAAGAACCGTCGGGGAATCTACCAGGTCGACGTAAATACCGATCACGGCAATTTCCTCCGCCTCCGTGGTAAAAACCATGTGCATTTCCACTATCTCACACGTTAACCAAAAAGAGACATAATTGTTGAGTGGTATTTACTTACTCGGCATGCTAACGCCATCGTCGAGGTGCTCGCTGGGGTGGTGGAAATGGAACTGCTCCAGTGTGTAGTTCTTTCCTTCGAGTATGAACGTCCCCCCAACCTCTTTCATCACGACCTCCACGGTTGATCCTAGGTTCTCGAAGGTTGCGCCCTCCGCGGCATCTGGAATAGTCAACTCGATGTCGGAAGCCGGGATGAGACTGAATTGTCCTTCGACCATGTTAATCGGGGACTGATTGCTGCCTGTCGAGCATAGTCCATTGGCGGCAGTGTCTAGCTGGGTCCAGAGAAGAGGTCCCACCGTTCCGATATATCCAAATGTCGAGATTGGTACTTCCTCTCCCTCTGATCTTCGATCGAGATGCGTGTGCGCGCCGCAAAACCCTAACGCCGGCGTCACAGACGCGGCGAGGATAAAGAATCGAGAAATGGCGGACGGCATATTGATCAGGCCACTAGGAAACTAAGATAACGAACAAAATGAAAGTATGGAAATAGACAACGAGAGTAAGCAGTACAAAAATGAAAAGGCTCCCAGGAGCGCGACAAGGATATATATCGAAGAGAAGCGAAAAAAAAAAAAGAAAACTCAACAAAATTTCCGAAAGACTGGTTCCCGCCTGGGCCACACTTACGGATGACGAGCATTGCCCCAATATATACTCGGTAGGATGCAACCATTGAATAAAATTACACTGCTTATTTTCTTGGCCGAAACTTCAGCCTCGAAGGGGTAGTCATTATTAGCATTACGCCAGCCTCAAGACATCAGGCTTGGATACCGAAACTACGGGCAAGTAACTCCTCATTCAAGTCCAGACTCCACGTAGGCATGGAGCTCCCATGGAAGTAACCCCGTGGAGTTCGGGGTCCATCGAGCTAAGGAGAGAGAGTACGGTACCTCATCTCTTCGAGACCCTAGCAAGATAAGATGAGAGTCCTGAGCGTAGTAATATAGGTACAGGCTTCGAAATGATCAGTTACTATAGTACATGAGCGATGACCTGGAATAGCCAAGCAGGCCAAGACCCAGTTTACGACGATGTCTCACACGAAAAAAACACGCAGGAGTTGCCAAGTGAGGCTCCTTAAGATGGCTAAGCACCTGCAAGATAAAGCCGGAAACAATGGTTGGAACCGTCTCTCTTGGCCGACGTTTCGATGGCTTACCAGAGGCTAAGTATACACATAAACGCAGGCGGATACTCCGGGACCTTGCAAGTTTCCGTAAGCGTCGGCCTGAGTAGCCTACGTTGGACCTTACGCGGTTCTACCAATAGCAACGAGTCTGGAGAGATCGCCCAGTTTTTTGCACTATTGTCAAATTTCAGCCACCACAAGCGGGATTTGCAGAACCACCTACCTATCGAAGTGTCGGCGTCCAGAGCCCACGTGGTGTTTTAGAGAAATATCTATATTTTTTGTTTCCGGAATCGCTAAGGGCAAGCGAAGAAATAGAGCAAACATGCTGAGGATATCTACTATCAAACTGATTACGAGCTAAATTGAAAACTTTTTTTTTCATTTTCGTCATTTTCATTTTCATTTGGTTACATGATCTGACGGTTAACTAGTAATACTCTTTACATAGTACTACGTACATAGTAGTGCTCAGGAGCACAAGTGGTTCGTTCACCCATACCTGTTCTAGGTGAATTATCAGGCCATTCTGCCCCTTTCGAAATGCTTGGTGTGCTTGGTGGTCTTGGCTTTTGAGCGGGATTGTTTGGTTGGTGCAATAATTTACCTTGAAAATTGCATTGAGAAGGTGATTTTCCCCCCAGACACCTCCAAAAACCAAAAAGGCACAAGAGATGATAATCTTGTCTGTCTAATTACAGAAGATACGCATGCCTATTTGAGATGAATACAATGGCTCTATTTATTCTAGCAGCACGATTTAATAACATCTTTGGAAGCTCTATTGATCCCGAAAACGCGGGTCCGGTAGTGTTTGCCTCAAGAGCCAATGAGAATGGCACGTTCTCCCCAGACTCACTAAATATGGCAGTACCTACGTTCTAGACCATCTGCTTTTTTTTTTATTACTGAGCACGGTGTTCTGGAGAAGAAACAGGGGTACTGCAGTCTATTCTTTCTATTGGCGCACATTCTTTGTTTTCCTTCGTCTCAAGTCCAACGTTTGAAGTCCCAGTTAGTGAATATCAAACAATAACCCGCGATATACGATATCATATCGAGCCAATTATCAACCGCCAAACCACGGGATCTATATATGTCACCCAGCTACGGATCAGTACAGCGCGTTTATTTGATCTATTTGCGTGCTAATTCTGCAGTCTTTATCAGAAAACAAAATACGTCGGTAGCTTGGTTAATGGAATAGGCGTGTTACCGGTGATCCCATTCATTCTTTCGATAGCGTTGGGATCACTTCTACTTCATCGTATTTTACCCGTGGCTTTAACAAGACTTGGATATGTAATAACCCAGGTAGTTATACCTAATATAAGTGACTAGAGAGAGACCGTCCAAAACAGCCTGTCCTCGTCTGTCCGGATAAACTACTCCCTTGCTTATGGGAAATCCGGAATGAAGCGTCTAGGATACGTGCAGTTTGCCCGAATCCTGTTTAGACGAAGCTTTGACTGATCTTACAGTAGAGTATGACTTTATTATATTAGTCAAAAGATCAAATTGATAAGGATGTAGTGTACTCTTGGCTCCCGATGCCTACTCACCTATACGCTCGGCGGAGGGATGGAGCGCGCTCTAGCCACGCTCTCCTATAGATCCGCGTCTCTATTACCGGGCCAAGATGTCTGGGTTCACTTGGCATCAGGGGTTGAGAGGAACCGCCTACCATCGTGACCATTCCCGACGAGCTTGGATTAGTATGACAGGCGGCGGCTCGCCGGTACCATTACGGGGGCGCTGGTGAGTTTTGACGTTAGTATAATTATTGTTTCCCTTGCCAGTAGTATCCTGGATATTTTAGCTTCAAACAAAGAGACCGACATAAGGAACCCCAAACCTCGCCAGTTAACTCGTGCAGGAGGGAATAGAAGACGTTCATTGATCATGACCGTCCTTGGCTACCGTATGCAACCACGAATAAGGCGCCATCTTACCTGGCTAATAGGTTCTCTCCCGAAAATTGACCACGAAGGCCTAGTTCTTCAACAGCAAAGCCATCATTAACACAACACCACAGCTCGATGCTATACACAATGGGAAAAGCCATCTCGAAGCAACACGATCAATATTAGACACCTAATCACGAATTGTATAAGTCCTCCAGTCACAAATTGTTCTGTGCCGACACCTATAGTCCACATCAACATTTCTACTCAGAAGGCATACAATGTATATACCCATTCCCACCCCCTATATTTGACAAGCCTAGTTTGAACCCAGGTCTCCTAAGTTAGGTATGCATGTATGTGTTTTTGCATTCTAAATTTAGACAGCGGTCTATAGTGCAAATGCCGAAAAGACGCTGACAACAAAGAAATCAGCCAAGCTGGATATTCAGGATCCCGAGCGATGAAACACTTGACTAGAGCGTCAGAGACCCCATAGCATTGATTAGAAAATATGCTATCGAAGCAGCTCGTGCCGCCAGAACTACTAATATATTTTACACACAGCAAACTAAACGTATTCCTGCTAATACTATCGAGAAAATATCACATCGCGGCGGCCTACTCGAGTATCGTTCGGATAGAGGTATCTCACTATATTAACATTTTATCCGAAGTCGATTTACAACTGCAACTCTAACACCCGCTATACCTCACGCAGCGGGGTAGTTCTTATTGAACTTAATCAGCGACCCATTAGACGTCTCAGCGATCCCCCGATCAGCGAGGAACACGCAGTACTTTGCGACGTCCGCGGTCTTAATCGCCATCTCGGGCTTGAACTGCGCGGAGATGCTCTGCGTGTAAGCCTCGGTGTTGAAGCCACCCAGCGCCGCAAAGCTGTCTTGGATGTTGGTGTCGATCATGCCGCCTAGTAGCAGCCCGATCGCGAAGATGCCTTTTTGCGCGTAGTACCCCGCTGTGCTCTTCACGAGGGCGGCTACGCCGTGCTTGCTGGCCTGAAGGGGACGAGGGTTAGCTATGCGGCGCTTTATGCAATGCTCTTGCGCGAGGAAGAGTGGACAATGGGAATGGGGTGGGGAGGAAAACAAGGAAGACGGGTATACTGACTGTATACGCCACGCCGGAGGACATGCCGTGGTAGCTCGCTGTCGAGCCGATCTGGATGATGGTACCACCCGGCGGAGACTGCTTCTCCATAGAATTAACGCCGGCTTTGAAGGCGAGGAACGAGCCGGTAAGGTTAAGATTGATGATCCTATCCCAAGTCTCCTTGGTGACGGAACCGACGGGGTCGAACTTGTCCGTCATGCCAGCGTTGCTAACGAGAATGTCGAGGCGGCCAAACTTGGCTACGACATCATCCACGAGCTTAGTCACGGCCTCCTCATTTGTGACGTCTGTCTTGAACGCGGCGAAGCGTCCTGTTCCTTCCAGCTCGCTGCGGGCTGAAGCCAGTCGCTCTTCGTTGATGTCGCAGATGCCTACGTTGGCGCCGGCGTCTAGGTACGCTGTTGCTATCACTTTTCCCAACCCCCCGGCGGCACCGGTCACCAAGACGGTCGTTCCTTGTAGTGAGGTTGCCATGTTCTTCTGTGATTCTGAATATCTTGAGTATGTTTTTTGTTCTTGTCGTGTCTCAGCGATAGAAGCCCCTTTTACTTAAACTAAATATTAATGAGTCGTAGAGATACGATCGTATCCCCTGCTGTCTTTAATGATTTGGCTCGAGATTTCTGGCGATGCAAAATTTATATACTTAGTAGAATATGAAACTGGGTTGGGCTCGCTCGTTCCTGTTCGCGTATTCGGGTTGGCCCATTACCATTTCTTGACTCCTCACGGGGCGGCATCTAACCTAAGTGGTTCACCAGCCGTCGTATTCGTATAACATGCGCTAACCACTAACCGGGTTTCCGGTGCCGGTGCCGGTGGAAACCCCCACAATTTCATATCTTAGTAGTCCGGACCCGAACCCATTTGGTTTACCTGACTTCCAGCTGATAGACAGAGATCTAGATGTCTGTAAGTCTATATAGCTTATAGTTTTAGGGGTTGTTACCCGTGCCGCAACGAAGCATGTCAATTCATCAAGTGTCGATTGTTCCTACATGACGCTCGGTCTACGCCTAGTAAGGGGCTTGATCGATCTATTAGGTACCTAGGTACCTAGGTTAGGTATCTCTGATGATATACTCGTGAGTCAAGACTATAGCAAAATACGCGGCATGAATTTCCGAAACCTGGTTGTCGTAAGGTAAGACATGCTATAATCCAGACACGAACAATTAATTCGCAATACCTAAGCCATATAAATATCAGATAGAACTAAGCACCTAGAAGATGGCATTTTTACTAAACCAACAGGTTAGCCTAGCCATAAAGTCTGTCGAAATCATCTATTTCCCCAAATAGGCTATAAAGCTGGTATAGAGAAAATTTCGTTTCATTATTGATTCTATCAGTAGTTGCCATCGATTTTCGGGGGGGTGGGACTTATATAACAACCACCGATAACTTTAGCATAATATTATACAGGATACGTACTTTCGTTATCTCCATTCTACTACCAGGTCAGACATATCAGATGTACTAACGTAGAAATATCTCCTAGTTATAGATATACCGATATTGGTTTACCAAAGCTGTGCTGCACAAACTGTTATATCAATACACAATGAATATTAAGCCGGCTGCCGGCTTAATGATTAGTATCGACTATGCCAAAAATAGAAAATAGAAGCAAACTCCTCTCCTTTGAGTGAGCTATCATAGCTACGTCTATAGTATATATACCTAGATGGAGCGGCTACTGATTAGGTATTACTAAAATTGAGAGATCCTGGGTCGTGTCACCCGTATCATATTAGATATAGTGGCAACTTACACTAGAGGGACGACCCGGATGAAAGCACATGAATCCGAGCTGTTTGCGAGATACTCTCAATAGATAGGTAGGGTTAAGATGTAGAATTGTAAGTAAGGGGAAATTAACCGATTTATAATTAGATGTATTCATTTCAGGCGTTCATATTTAATTTGTTTTCAATAAAGTATATTCCAGTTTGTTTCGAGACGAGCTTAATAAATACTGAACTCCCTTGCCTAACAACATCAGGATATTCAGAGCCTTCACAGGACGTATTATTAGAGTATATACGGTCAGTACAACCGTTTAAAATATCGAATCGCACAATCACAAAGCAGGAGTAGGCATTAAGGATGTTAGAAAGAAACCACGCATATACACGTAGGAGTCTATTCAAAAGGTTATATGGCAAACTCGTATATACAAGAAACATTATCACCAAACCGCGCGTTAAGCGCTACCATCGTTCTCGAGTGGCGGTCTTGAGCCAGCCTAATCAAGTCCTCGCACCCCCTTCCCTGGGCGGTACGAT
The DNA here is from genome assembly GCA_025201765.1 of Daldinia sp. FL1419. Taxonomy (NCBI): domain Eukaryota; kingdom Fungi; phylum Ascomycota; class Sordariomycetes; order Xylariales; family Hypoxylaceae; genus Daldinia; species Daldinia sp. FL1419. Next base: position 66,907 of record MU623473.1, on the reverse strand, counting down.
GATACGAGTCAAGTCGTACGAAATGAATTGGCGTAGAAGCGAAGATTCATGATGCGGTAAAGGGTCGTCTTCGATCTTGCGAATCGATTTTCTTTTCCAAGGGGGCATGCCGCGTGTCTTTTCGTGTTAGGCGTAAAGCTTAGTTGGGCGTAGCAACTGGGTAGCCGGGGTTGGTCCGAGAGTAGCTGACGCTCGCGGAGTACTGCGAGGTAGCTGACTGCTGGGAAGGGAAACCGCCAGTAGGGACGGTTCCGGGGGCGGTTCCAGGGGCAGTTCCAGGGGCAGTTCCAGGGGCAGTTCCGGGGATCGATGGGATAGAAGCCGGGAATGTTGGAATAGAAGAAGCCGGGACTGTTGGGAAGGGAGGAGGTGCGTCCCATGGCCGAGAGACGGACGGCGTAGGGTCCGGCTGAGGGAAAGGAAGAGCCGAGGATAGCGATGAGACAGATGTCTCCGGGAGACTTGTAGGGAATGGCACTGCAGACGTAGGGACTGAAGAGCTAGTCGAGTACGTGACAGTAACATGGTACGACGACGACGTCGTTGGGTCAACTACGGTTGGCAAGGCTGTCGATCCGCCAGTCGGTGCGGTGCCGGGAACCGTAGAAAAGGTCGGCACGGACGGTACACCCGTAGGGTATGCCCTCCTCAAGGGGAAGGGCACCGCGAGAGCCGCGGAAGCGAAGGTTAGAGCGGCGAAGACGTACATTTTAGTGATAGTTTTACTGGAGTGAACGAGTGTATGTAGACTATGCAAAGGAAACCCCGATGGTCTATTAAGAAACCAGCAACCGCACTGACTGACCGAAGATAGGAAAGTTAACGACAGAACTTGTGCGCTCTTACAAGAATTTCTAAGAGGGAGGTATGCTTGTTACTATATATCCTACCAGTAGGCCCCCCTTCTCGGCCCAGTGCCAGGTTATGAGGTGCATCCCTAGCATATTCTCCCTTGAGCGTCACTCTAATATGCCCCAAGGTGGTTCGAGTATTGCAGAGGCTTTTGCCGTGCAAAACACTATGTTGCTATTCTGAGCAATTTCGCGTGTATGTCGATCGACTACCGGAAAGTGTTTTTTGATAAGGGGGACCTTGCCCCCCTGGTTATGACCCCCTGCACGAAAATGTAGATCGACGTCGGTCCTAGTCCAAGTTCCTCGCAGGTTGGCAGATTGGTGGGAGATAGGGACCTTTGGTGTTGAGGCTGACTTCAAGTCTTTATGAATTGATAGATGACAGAATAATGCTATTGGTTCTTATTAATCTGATACAACTACCAATAACAGAGGGAATGAGTCGTGTCATACGTAATGACGCCCTCGATTATCCGCCACGATGATGGTATAATGGCGCGTTATAATATGATATTACGGTATACTGTTGCGACAACGACGGCGAAAGGTATGTGCGATCGGCGCGCGATATGCCAACAAAGAGCCCTCTCGGTAGAAGGAAAAAAGGATTAGGCAGGTATTCAAGGGTGTGCCCAAACCACGGGTGACTTCTTGCTATAAAAAATGTCTCCGCCGAACTAGGGCAGAACCAGATTCGTCCATTTGCCCATGTGCCCATGTGAAATTTCCTGTTTACATAGTAGAGTAGTATCTAGTCAGCCTTTGGAGGTCGATCTGATTAACTAATGACTTTCTTGAAGAGGGACGGCTTGTCCGTCCGTCTCTGCAGGGTCAATCGAAGTTGGCAGCTAGGGAGGGAAACGCCGGCGTTTTAGCTGCACGTTCCCACGAATCCTAGGGCACACCGATGCTACCTTAGGCCTTAGGGGGGGGAATCTTGGAGGGTCAGCCCCGGCTAACATTAAAAGAAGGCAATTTAGATGAAAAGGAGCCGGCTCCGCTAACTTTGACCGCTGAGAGGATCAATAAGAATAAGATTTGACGCACATTTTGATTCCTGCTTTGACGCCTGCTTCGAGCCCCCAAAACTCACGGGAGTCTTCGTCGAGCACACCTGTAAATAAATCCGAAAGGGCATGCGGTCTCAAGTGAATCGAAGCAAAGTACCGACGGCAAAAAAAAAAAAAAAAGGCGCATGGGGCACATAAGGCACAAAGATGCGCTTGTTTGATGGTCCGTTATTTTATAAGTCTTCTGTTTATTACCTGTGAGCCCATTCTTTTGGTTCCGTAGACGAGGTAATTCTACACATATAATTAGTAGAGAAAGCACAAGAAATACGTCATAATATAATATATAATATAATACCTCAGATATAACTTGGCTTTTATTAAATCATAACTACCCTTTTCGACTCGTAGTTTAAACTCAGATCTTCTTGGGTTGATTTGTTCTAAGCCTCGATGTCAGCAGTAAAAATTCCGAAAGTCTGCATGAAATCGGCCAGCGTCCGTGAGGAACCTAACCCGTGCACCGTTGCTAGGTCCCGTTAATTTTTCTTGTATGGTTCCGCAACCAATTTCCTCCACTTGGGGATCAATGTTGAGAAAATGAGAATCGACTGGACTCTGCTGAGAGGGTCTACTAGCGAGCCTAGAGAAGCCTGAAGGAGCCGGAGTCGCCACGGGGTTTGCGATCGACTCCAGCGCGTTTAACTATAAGAGCACGTTGATGATGTCGTGAGGGGATCGAGAAGCGGTTAATAGGTCTCCAGCATCTTCAAGTCAGTAATCTCTGCCTTCAACCGACTCTCTCGGTAGCACTTTCGAACATGACGTTGGAAGTTAGCGAGAGCTGTCGAACTGCCGAATTGTCAAACAGGTACGGGATACCCTCGTGAAAGGCTCATGGCCAGTGCATTCGTCATCTCATAAAGAAACCTCGATTTTTTATCATTCTCGACGATCGTTCTCGATCTTGTGTGCATTATACTGCTCCCGCGAGAGAGAACATGGGGGAAGTGGCCATAATTAACAATAGTAGTGCTTTGCAGCGTTTTTGTTGAAATCGGAAAACAATTGTTGATTGTCCAGAGTAGAGTTCTAACCTTAATTCTGGTGGCTCCACTTTTACCCGTACGAGTGCTTTAAAATATTCGTACCTACCTACCTACCTAGGTACCTACTACCTCATTCACCTCATTCACTTGGACCTTCCGCCTTCCTTCTTCCTTATAATAAAGACCTTTCTTTACCTAACCCCAACGAAGGTACCTAAGATATAGTATCCTAGGAGTATAAGAGGGGAATCATTACGCGCATGGCCACTAGGTAACTGCGCATGACTACCCGCCTCGCTCCGTCGTTGCCGGTGGCCACATCTCCGGTGGCCACATCTCTTATAGATTCGGAGACACATCACCAAGAGTGTCTTGACCGTTAGATTATATATTTAGGTATATATTTATAGCGTATCAAGTATCTAACATTCCTCAGAGGTAAATCTAGATATAAGTCAGCCGGATCTTCTAGTCGTCAACTTCCACATTCGTATAAAAAGGAGAATAATAAGTAGACAGAGGTAAAAGGCGTATCTTGTGTACCGAGTAGCATAAACGTCATGGCATCATCCACACCCACCGGCACTTTGGGACTGCTAGATCTCCCGGCAGAGATCGTCGTCTTCCTTCCCGAATTCTTACACAATATCGAGGACTGCATGAACCTATCTTCAACATGCCGAACCCTGAGAATATGTATGAACGGTGCGTCGTCAAGGACTATCTTGCACCTCATGGACTTAGCATTGCGCCACTGCGGCCAAAGCATGACTCGTATCCGCGAGCTTCACGCTTTGCGCTTCTCCGTCATCAACCCTGGCTATTGATTCTAACGAGTCCTTCTTCGATCTAGCCGTCTACGGCGAGCTGTTCGGGCCCGATTTTGAACTATTCTTCGGCTCCAAGGCCGACTTTTCATCCTAGCGAAGGCTCAAGCTTGAAACTAAGCTGGAGTTCATCAAGTATTGCCTCCCCGACTTTCGACTTTCATGGTTTACTAGCTCTAGCGGTCCATCCGAACTAGAGGGCTTAGGTGTGATCCAGGAAGGGTCAGAGATTGCAGAGAAGTGGAAGCCCAAGATTAGAGAATGGAAGAGCCCACGATGATCGAGCTGGGCTGGTCTGGTTGGTACGCACGAGTATCATAACCTCGTTGGAGACCTTGAAGTTTCTATTGCTTATGGTTAACATCACAAATGCCCAAAACATGATGCAATCAACACACAAGCATATCCAATATAATGATAGCGATTTATTACCAGGTACCTACTTATTTAGAAAGCGACGAAAGACTTCTATGTTGGTAATAGGACATATAGCCCGAGAGAGATGCCTACAACTCAGATTTAGTAGAACGTGTCTAACGTATGTACATCTCATATCAGGATAAAATTGTCAAATTATACATCTCAGGTTCCCATATCCTACACCATAAACACCACGGGCAAATATCGTCGGATAACGCCGGATACATAACTGGTCAATACTATATATAACATAACCTCAAGCCCAAGAACCTGTAGTCCCAGCTGCGAAACATCCTTCCAAACGCATACTACCGCATCGCACATATGGTCACCTATACATACACAATATATAACATGACACGTAGGCGCATCATACTAACACCTCAACTTCTACTTTTATATTTTTTGTCTTTATTTATTCTCTTTTTCATGCCTACATCCGTAGCCGTCTATCTGAGGGTATGCCTGTCTTCGTTGAGTTGTCTTCCGTTGGTTACCCTTGGGACACATAAGAAAAAGAATTCACCTTCTCCCTCCCTCCCCAACCGCCAACAAAACCACTTGATTTAGTTGGTAGACCTGTGACCGTGGAAGTTGACCCTGCCGCATATGCCTTTCCGTGATCTTTTCTGTGGATATCGAGGCGCCCCGCACACCTTATGATGCTCTAATATATATATATATATATATGCCTTATGACTCCTTTCAAGTGTCCCTCTGGTGTCCAGCCCCCCTGGCGCGATGTACAATTTGTAAGAAAATAGGTCCGACAACAACCAAGCCCCAGCCGCATAAGCTTCTCCCTTTTCGTGTCTTTCAGTGGTATCCTTGAAAAATGCGTCATACTTCATAGGATAGCCAAATATAGCATACCTAACCCGGCATTATGCATATAACACGATCATGAAGCCTCGCCTTGGTCCTTACACATCCAATCCGAATTCTCAGCCTGATGCGAAGCGCCGATTTGTGGGAATCCGCCATTTCAACTTAAATGCCTAAGCTGCTTGTGTATGAACATGTAGTTATCTTCGATGAGTAAGTAGACCGAAGACCGACACTTATGGCCCTGCACAAACCGACTGGAGATGTTAACCATGTGGAGATAACCTGGTCTCCAACCATGTCCAATATAGCGCCAGATATCTCAAATACGAGATTCGCACCGAGACAACACATGTCCGTCAATTCGTCATTTGGGTCATATCCAAAGTCCGCCAACATTTGCAACTTAGCCACCTTTCCTTTCGGAATCGTTCTTTGGCAATTGCTCGCTTTGTGGGTAGACTTCGCTTCGTGTTTTCGTGTCGTTACCCTTTTTTCTCCCTCTCGTCATTTTCTGCCATCCGGTAGTAGCGTTATCGCTCTCGCTTTTGACGCCTCGTGTGTGCCCATTGTCTTTCGACAACCCGTTTACTCTTGGATGTAGGGGTACCGACCCATCAACCCTTGGTGAAGTCTCAACTGGGGATTTCTGTTTAGCTTTAGACGGTTCGTGCTTGAAATCTGGTTGACTATACGCCATGGTAGTAGAAACTGCTGGTGCTTGGTCAAAGGGCAACTCTAATCTTCGCGTGAAACTTGGGGAAGGGCTATTAGCCTCGTACACTGGCGAAAGATGCGGGTACTCGGGCTGTGAGCGATTTTCGGTCGCGAGGTCGAGTTGTGCGATTAGGGCATTGGGCGATGCACGAATAGGAAAGCGCTGTGAGGCATGGGCACTAAACCCAGGGATACTCATGTTGTCAAAACCAATTGGTACCGAAGACATATTCACAGGCTGGATATAGCTTCCCGTTGCTGTTTGGCCCATAGGTATATCATGTGGAAATTGAGAGGTCGATACCTGATTGTTGACTACCGCACAAGCACTTGATGAGCCATTGACAACAACCGGTCGATCTGCCGATGGCGAATTTGCTTTTCGAGACGTCGAAACGCGACTTGTTGGAGTTCCAGCAACAGAACCAGCTACGTCTAGCTGCTGGCTAATGTAAAGAGGATTGTCGTAGCCGGCGTACTGGGCCGACGTTATCTCGGCCTGGGAAGGCTGTCGGGGCGAGCTGCCGTTTGCTAACTTTGACGTAGAGCCATTGACGACTAAGGGAGTTGTCTCTCGAATCTGCGATCCCGTAGTCGTGGGGAACGGTCCGGAAGCAAGGGAGGCAGATCCTCTATTAGCAGAGTAGACTCTATTTTGACCTAATGGCGAAGGAGAACGGGATGAATTTTGCTTAATCCTATCCAATATCGACTGGGGCAGTTGATCTGATGATAAACGACCTCGACTTTGATTCGTCGCCGACTGGGCTCCAAGGTCCCCAAACGTAGGTATGCTACTGGTCGCAGCGTTCGTCCGCCGCGGTGGGCTAGACGGGTCTGCGTAGTAGCTATAACCTTTTTCTTCCTCTGGTGGAGTGTTTGCCATAGATATGCTTTGGTCGACATCCTGCCCCTCGTCCGGAATAAAATTGGGCATGGGAACACCGTTGATATGGCGGGCGGGAATACCGGCAACCCCATTAGGTATCTGACCAGGTGTTGCCAGACCCTGGGAGGGCATACCGGGAGCAGTTCGCGAGGCCGGTTGCGATTGTGATCTTAAGGCACTTCCAGATATGTCGCTGGCAGTCGTCGAGCGGTGAGAACTCCTTCGAAATTCAGCAGTGTGTCCAGTCGAGGGTGACGATGGATATGTAGGAAACCCCTGCTGCGCGTAGAATGCGTGCGGAATCTGCATCTGATGATAATACATTTCCGGGACCATTTCCGGGCGAAGAGGCGCGCTTAGAGGGGGGGTATCGAAAGAGTTCGTCCTAGAGCGCTCCGCTGATGAAGACTGCGTTTGCGGGGCATTACTCTGCATCATCTGACTATGCTGCATATTTAATGCCTGCTGGTAGTGAGCATACTGAAGGAATTTCAAATTATTCTGTTGTAAGGCGTTGATCGTCTGCATTAATTCCGGCTGCTGCATGTACATGAGGGCGTCTTGATGCGTCATAATCGGATAGGCACCAGCCGGGATGAACATTGGGCTTCCGTTACTGTCGTAAGGCATACTAGACGATGCTCGCCGGCTATTACTATTGCTGCTGTTGTTATTATTATTATTTCGATGCTGACCTTGCTGTCGATTTCCGTTACGGAATCCTGCCCCACGACCTCCTCGGTTAGATTGCTGCTGAGAAGCACTTCGTACCAATATAGGGCGAGAAACCTGCGGTGGTTTTTGGAATATCCTCTCCTCCTCCTTGGGGTATTCGTATTGCGCACAGCAATCTTCTAGCTTGCCTTCCGCAATTAGATCAAAAGCGCGACGAAGTTCAATGTGGAGACCTCGAAATGCGGTATCGTCAGCCGTGTTACCAAGGTTACGGTTGATGTTGAATGGCTCCTCAACACAAAGTTGGTTATTTAACGCAAAATGCCACTTCTTTTCCTTCTTGGTGATGATTTTGCCCAATCGGACGGACAACACATCCGTAGTATAGTCAAACTCGTGAGCATAAAAACGAAAGAATTGAAATAACAACTCCCCTAGAGAAGAGTTATTTTTACTTCCGAACCCTCTTAGTTTGTCCACGTCATCAGAAAATGAAGCTATCTCACCAGCCTTCCCCGGTAGCTTCTGGTGGGGCCGCTGGTGTAATGCGGGTAGAATAGGAGGTTGCCGTAACTGTAGAAATGCAATGATCATGCATATCCACGTATATGAACTTAATGTTCCGCCAAATGCTGCTGGCTGTTAGCGGATACCGCAACTTTAGAAAAGACAATGCCCGAGCACTTACCAGCGTCGTTAACAATTCGCCGCCGCGTCCAGTACTTTACTATCATAGCGAGGGGTCGTACGCGGTCGTCGATCTGGACGTAAGTCTTGATCATGCGGGTGTTCTCCAACGCTAGGGTATTGTTGACATTCATGTCGCAAGACAACTCTAACTCGGGATCCCAGATCTTGACTATTGGAACCTTGGCCGAAGATACACAAACAACCCGCTCCATTCCATCTACAAAAACATGTTAACAAGAATGATATAAAATTTCGATCTCGAGCAACCTACGTTTTGCTAGAAGTTCTGCCAACATGCAGACACCTTCAAGTTCTTTCCAAGGAGTTACTATGCATATATCCACTAGCAAGAAGTTAGTTGCGCAATAAACACCTCTTGGGTTACAAAGTTACGAACCGTCTGAATCATCTGAACACAGTAGGTTTCCCGATGAACCAAATAGATGCACACGGATATCATGCCCGGGCCACGCGTCATTCAGGAGCTTCTCTAGCTTCTGCACTAGCATACGCCTTTTTACCTCTACTTTTTCTGTCGGCTGTAACCGATCATAGAGCTCACGCATGTCTGTAGTGAGCTTTCGCTCGTCATCTTCAGATAGTTTACTCTTGATAGCCTGTAAATCTACTTTTTCCAATAAATCCGTCCCTATGCTATACGGTATCCTTCGACGGGAATGTTTGAGACCAGTTTCGTATTTGCAACCGCCATGCCGCGGGGGCAAAGGGCGCAAAGAGGGGACGGCACCATTAGTCTCGGAATATGCGGATCGAGGGGAATGGGATTGGTTGGCATTGGGTGAGTGGTCTCTAGACTCGAAGGAAAATTTGCGCGCATGCTGTTGAGGAGTCGAGGGGACGGAATTAGAATGCGCAGGCAAGTTCGAAGGAGAAATAGACGATTTCGGCTTCAAGGAGAGGGGTTGAGTCAGGTCAGATTTTTTGGGCGGCATCTTGGGCGGCGCGTCCTTGCCTGTTATAAGCGCGCGATCGGCTTTGCTGGTATTATGGTTGCCTCTAGTAGCATGGCAATTCTGGGAGCCCTGCCTAGCGCGAGAATCCTTATTGGACACTTTGGAAGAGGAACGAGACCTGGGTCCGACGTGGACGTTCTGAGCCGATAACAACGGCGGCAAGGGGGCGGTTTGAAGACCACCGCCTCGTCCAGGCGCTATGAGCTTATTGTATTGAAGAAGCTGTGCCTGGTAGAGTGACGACTGTTGAGGGAAAAATATTGGGATCCAGTCAACCTGAGTCGTCAAGTATTGCGAGGCAAGAAGCGGGTCCGGGTTTGTGGGAGAGAAGGAACTTAGTCTCGGCACGGCTGGACTCGAAGTTGACCGGGTCCAAAGAGGTTGAGATGGGTAATTATGTTTCGAGTCTGCCGTTATAGGCCGGCCGTCCATTAAAGATGGGCCCCGCACAAACAACCGAAAGGAACTTGGCTTGGGATAGTCAAACGAGTAGCTAGACACGCGACTATCAACGATAAATATGTCCTATTCTTCGCCTATTGGTATATCCCACAGCAATCAGTCAACGTTCGTGTGCCGAAGCCTTTATGATCGAAAGCGGATATCGACTTGAGCAGTTGGTCTACCGATAGGGGGCGGCAAGGGGATAATGACAACGGGAAATCGGAGGATCGGCAACGCGAGGCCAAAAAAAGGAGCGAGCTGGATTATTTTCTTAACAACCCACTAATGTGCGCTGAAATTCGAAACGAGCTCGTGTCTATTATGAATATAGAAGATTGTAGAATGTCTTCACCGCAGCGTAGCAGAGGACGGAAAGTTCATTCGGGCAAGGTTCTCAGCGTTGGAGGAATATCGATGGAATCAATCGCCGAGTACACCCGCATAAACTGAGAGCATCTATGGTTGGTTAGGGAGGCCAAACGCGCTAAGAGGAAGAAAGGGACAAAAGATTCAATTGAGGGAAACGATTGAAATAAGCAACACAGGCACACGAGTCGACGTGTGTGGTATAAAGGGGGTATCGCCAGAAAAGCAGAATAAAAGAGAAGAAGCGTTCTAGCCGTCTAACCGCCTAGGCGTCGCTATTGCTGCCCGGTGTCTGTCTGCCTGTTTCTGTCTGTCTGTCTGTTTGTTTGTCTTTCTGTCTGCTGTAGCTTTCCACTTCCACTTCTAAGCAGGGAGGATCGGTAGAGGAGATACAGAAGTCGTAACAACCATCGACTAATAGGAGAAGAGGATAGGGATACAGGATACAGAAAGCGGCAATAAGGTTTGATAATGATAAAGTAGTGAGGCAGTGGAAGGCGGCTTCCAACACAGGAGCCAAGCAATAAAAAAAGATAAAATAAAAAGTAAATAACTAGGTTGGTAGTATGTAAGTAAGAGGTAACAATGGGTAGGCGTGATGAGGTAGATAGCGGGAAAAGTTTAGGGTAGGTAAAGAGGTAGGTTAAGGAGGTAGGTTTAGAAGGTTTAACGTCAGCGTAGGTGTATGGTAATTTGGCTCAAGGGTGATGGAAGTGAAAGTGCATTTGCACTAACTACCTACCTAGGTAACTAGGCTATTACTATGTACATTTGCTCAAGTCATTCAGGTACCTAAAGTAGTGTACCTTTCTCCGTACCGATCTTAGAAGTACATACTTACTTTAGACAACTACATACCTCCTTGCCTTGATCAGATATATATGCAATTATCAGCTAGAGCCCGGAACAGCCTTGGAAGTAATGATAGAATGGGCTCATCGGAGGGTATAAAGGCGGGTCATCCCAGAACCTGCCTCCCCTGTCTGAAGTTCCTGGTACCTGCCTCCTTGCCCGCTAGGTACCTGTGCATAATACGATATATAGAGGTACTTAGGTATCTACCTACATAAGGTATACCTATTGTATGGGCTGTATGGGTAAGCGTAAGTCTGACTGGTCCGAACTATGAGGGGGCTAGCGTGCGGAGCGTGGCGCGTGCTCTGGATTTCAGTGGTCATACAGGTCATACAGGTCATACCTTATTTACTGGACTGGACTACGCTAAGCACGGGTTTTCTACCACCCAGGCCACCTACATACCATAGGTATTGTACCTAACTAATATGGCCTGCCTTCCTTAGTAGGTACATGCCTGATATTTGTGTTACATATATCCCTTCTAACAGAGACGCACTAACATGGAGAAAGGGGGTCAACAGGGTGTTCGGGGCTAGGGGAGCGGGCCACGGCGTTGAAGATGTTAGGGACGTTACGAGCCGTCACGAACGACAACCAACCTAACACATAACCAGTACCTATAGGAGGTATATATGGAAGTCAGTAGTACTCCCCAAGGCAGTATAAGTTTTTCGTATTAACTAGTCCAACAAATTCAATAAGTACCTATAGACATGTAGGGAAACCCATCTCAAAATTGTCTACTTTTTCTAGCACACTCGTATCCACGCAGATCGATACATATCTACTAAAGTAGGGGGTAGCCTACTACATACATAACCGAACTTCTCGCATCGTCCGATCAAGGCCATTATTATAGTTCCAAATACGGGCTACGAAGGACGTATTACGGTGATATAAAGTACCTGATACACGTGTCCGGGTACGTGCATATGAGGTTCACCATTGAACATGGTAGAGTACCTACCTGGTACTAATGCGACCCCAAGATCGATTTTATTAATACCTAACCGTTAGGTATTTAAATACTACAAGTTCCAGTCAGAAACCTCATAACGCTACCACTAGGTAACTACCTGAGATAAACACCTAACCTAATATATTGAAATAGATTCATCGTCTTTTCTCTCTCTCTCTCTCTCTCTCTCTCTCTCTCTCTATTCGCACGCGCATTGTAACAAGAGTAGGAGAGAGAGTTGATCTCGTTGCATCCAACCCGAACGATTCCTTTCTCTTCGACAATTTCGCATCCGCATCGCCTAGTCGCATCCAGTCCTTCTTCGCTGGCGTTCTGACATAATACGATATCATCTATAAAGACCATTTTGTGTACTTCCTTGGCCTTACTTTAAGGCTAGGTACATACCTACCTAGGCAGGTACATAGGCAAGCTGAGTCCCCTATAATTTCAGACGAGTATAAATAGGTAGGTAGGTAGGTACCATGATACCTTGTATAATGAGGCATGCAATGCTCTAGGTTAAACGCAAGTCCGACTTTCTTTTATTTCCAATGAATGACGTTTGAATCCAACCCAAGCGTCCGGTAAGATCTCCAATCCGACCGACGTCTCTTGTCGAAGAATGCGAACCAAGTATACGGAATGGCCCATGTCCCTGTCGATCGGTCGCTAGACTCAGACTGCATTAAACTACAGATAATTGGTCGAGTCGTCCGGTCCTGAGACTCTTCGCGGTTTTCTTATAAATCTCACGGCGTCAATTCGCAAAGAAGCGCCCCGGAATAATCGTCATAGGACAAACTACGCCGATGAACAAAGATAGTTACTCTTATTAGGCTTCTCAGACCTAAGAGCCCTAAGAGATCTAAGAGGCCCCCACCGCGAATATAGATGGCTACCTACCTAAGGTACGGATGGTGGATTGTGGATGGTAGTACATTACGCAGAGGACAAGTGATGTAACCGATACTCGTCATCCTATCACCTGCAATTCGTGAGCCACGCATCCTTGTCCTCCCCAATTTGGGACGATTCGAAAATAAGTAGCGAGCTAGGTCGACTGCGGGAAGCTGAGCATACCCAGAATGGGATTTATTACATTCTGAACAGTCCACGGCGGTTTTTTTTTTTTTTTTTTTCCTTTCTTCTCGTTTCCTCGCCGCATTATTCGTCTATCGTAGGCGGCTATTCTCTTTGACGTCATGCACCTGTTTCCTACGCACTCGCGGGGATATCGGCCTAGATCCTCTTGGCTGATCTTCCTACCTTAGTGAGGTACATAGATAATAGGCATGCGTGTATAACACATCTGGGGACATATCAGTATAACCCGATTCGTTGATAAGTAACCGGTTAGGTACTTCCCAGATCTCGACAGACAGGTAAGTATTTTTATTCTTGACCCGGACAAGCTGGCCTAAAAAGTTGGCACTACGCCTCGTCAAGTCAGCGAATCAACTAATCTGACATAATTTATTCGGGGATGGGAGAACTAGCTATGGTGATTCCCCGTCGTTAGTAGATATATCAATAGGTATTACCGTCATAGGCTAACATTGAAAGAGACGAATAAATTCGTTGCCCGTACCTCGACTTAGGTATTCTCCGATTCGGCGTCATCATAAGAAGCTGGGTAGCGAGAGAACCTTTCGCTTGACCTTCGGATAACAGATGTTTACCTGAATACGCATCCGTTTACCATTAGGATAACCTTAGGTAGGTAAGCCATGAACTAGTATTCATCGCTGACATTGACTTTCAATTACTTGGTTGGGATTATTCTTGGCTGCACCTCAGCCGGCTACGCCGGCTACTTTCCTATTATGACAATGAAGTGCGCTTAAGCCGTCTACGTCGATCCACCGGGCAGCCAACTTTTTTTCTCCTTTGGGCAGCCTAGATATGGAAGAATTCAAAGTATAATTTCCTCGATACTACCGACATCTAGCCGGACGACAACTAAGCGTTCTAGACTTATAGACCTGGCTATCCTGTACTGGACCTGTCAAGTCCTACGATGAATAATTATTTGTCACGGGAAAGCTACCTTCATATAATTACCATCAAAATGTCGAGGGCAGAAAAATACCGAAACGACGAGCTATAGACATTGGTCTTCTAAATGCGTTTACTGCTCAAGATATTGTACTTGCGGAATTGAGGCTCCGACAAGTTACCGTACATCCTCTCCCACTAGCGAAATTAACTTCTGCGGAAAGCATATCAACAGGGAATTCCTCAAGGTTTCTTTTAAAAGATTTCTATAGTTATCTTAACTTGAAACCACCAGTATCCGAGGTCACGATGTGCAGACCGGGTCTCCATATAAAGGACAGTTATTCAGGGACTGGGAAAACTGAAGCTCCGTACACGATAGTAAATTTATCTATCATCTTCTACTATGTATACATGGACGAAAGGATTCAAGAACCAGGATCAACTCAAGCTCCTAACCTAGTTCTCAACCCCGCGTATTTACTACCACAGTTGGATTGCTACTAATCCCGATTGGTTTAGATTCACGAGCCTTTGAAGCATTCTTGGCATCAGCCTCGTGAAATTCAAGGGGTCCAACAAGGGGTATAAATCTTCAGACTAGCCTCAGATCACTGGGAAGCGTTGAGACGGTCCCTGTATCAAGGAGTTCCATCAGCCTCGTGTCCTAGCACCAGGAGCGTTTCTTTTGTTTGACGTTTTTCGTTTCTTTTCAATTCTCTTCTAACTAGTTAATAGATATTCGTTTGTTTTTTGGGGGGGTTTTTTTTTCAATAAGATCTACACTGTATAGCAGATAGCTCTTGTAACCCTATTCTCTTCTAATTCGCATTCGCGTTACTTTTATTATCATTTATTATTATTATCATTATCATTATTATTATCATTATTATTATTAGCGCAGGTCGTGAGGGTTCAAGATGTTTACAAGTCTAACCACCAAATTGGCGATGAAGAAGGTTGGGCTGTCGAGCGACGCCCTTGACTTCTCTTCATCTAAAACTAGTAGATCCAACGACGGTTCCGTGCCGGGTCTTGATGACTTAGAGGAGTCTAACTCGGGCTGGCCGGCTTGGATGAGTACCAAAAAAACTTCCACTTACTGCACAAGCCTGGTTATCACCAACCCCTCCACCAGTTCCCATCGTCGAATACCCTAAGCCAGGCGACCTAGCACCTATCGATAGAGACCGCCAACTTTCCTTTGGTGGTGGAAAGCCAACCATCGTCCTCTTCCTTCGCTGCGTAGGATGTGCCTGTACGGCTTAGCCCCCCACTGTCGCACATCTGCTTCGTACTAACTAGATTAAAACTACAGTTGCACAGAAGTCCTTCCTAGCTCTCCGAGACCTCGCCATAAAAAATCAGGGCAAGCTGACTTGCATAGCCGTATCACACTCTTCCAGAGAGGCAACGCGAAAGTGGCTTGACATACTAGGCGGCGCGTGGAACGTCGAGGTAGTCATCGACGAGGACCGCGCCATCTACGCCGCGTGGGGGTTAGGGCTGGGAAATATATGGTACATGTTCAACCCCACCACGCAAATACAGGGCTGGAAAGAGAAGGGTTGGTTGGGTATTAAAGTAGCTAATTCGGTTCAGCGGACCAACAGCTTCAGGCAGGGTGCTTCCAATGCTGCAACGACGGAAGAGAACGAGGGGCCGTCTACAGTCATGGGAAATAAATGGCAACAGGCAGGCTTATTCTCTATAGATGGAAGCGGAGTAGTAATATGGGCTATGAAAGCACTTCGCGCAGACGATATGATGGATTTGGCAGCCGCAGCAACAGCGATTGGGATTCAACCAGCAGACTGGGACATAACAAAATAATACCTAATGAACGCATGAATGAACGAAATTGATATAATTACTCGTGCTCCCCATTCCCACTACCGATTGGAGATGAATTGTAATGAATTTAAGGGGATCGAGCGTCTTAATTCGGGCTTATAAGTGGACATATGTGTAGGCGGTGAGCAACTCAGCCCATTCTTATCCCAATTCTAGCCAACTGGTACCGATCACCCCGGGCATAGTTGACGATATCTCGCTAAGTTAAAAGCTAGGACCATCCGGCTCCATAACTCGGGGATTACGTCTTCTCGTATCACGGGAGACACGGTCCCAGGTTGACGGCTAGACCGAAAACATTGTTGCGTGAAGGAATTCATAGAACACATACGAGGCATCGTTAGTTCTTAACAATTGTCTCTGGAACGCAGCAACGGATGAGCTCTAGACATATAGTTCCTCCCACCCGGATTCCTGTCGTGTTTGAATCTATGTCTACGAATGCCAATAGGTTATAACGAGGCGTAATTAATGTGCTAAGAGCCGAGCTTGGGTCCCCGGGGGTTGCAACGCTATCCCGGACTACACGCAGCATTGCACTGGCATCGTAACGTTCAAATATACGCAATCTGACATTAATAGCACTCGTATCCATATAACAATAACGGCCAGATATCACGCCTCTATGTCTTTGTAGTATATCAGTTGTCAACCGAGACGATAATTGCCAATTTGGAAGATATCCCAAGACATCTTCGGCCAGGCAGCAGTGCCGATTCTGGTCCTAGGCTTAAGCCATTCAGCGCCTTGTAACTTACGTGGATCCGGCTATAGACTTCGGTACGCAACTATCTACAAATTTAACTAAATATAAAACAAGTGATAGGTTATTCACGGGACACTCCCATCTCATTCGCGAGCTGAAATGCTGGCAGCAGCCTAGAATGTTCGAGAAAAGCCATGAATTTACCTCGTAACAATAACGATGGTCGAACCAGAAGTTTCTAATTACTTCAGTCTACCATATGCATCGAGCCTAGCTAACAGGAAGGTATCTACCAGATAGAGGAGTAAGGAATGCATAGGCAGGTAGCCATGATAATAGGCTCCTCCCTTGTCCCGGGACGTCTTCGTGGATTCTTGAGGCGGAATAACGACGGTCGAGTAGGCCGAGACTCTAATTTACATAAACAGATACAATCTAGACTGCAAAGTCGTACCTATAAAGATACCTAAGTACCTAGCTTTGATATCTCTCTCTAAATATAGAGTTTATTAAAAGGTAAGGCTCTGTAAATAGACACTGCTAATAGCAAATGGCTCTGAAAAAGAACTACAAAATCTACTTATTCACACCAACAAAATTGAGAAAGAAGACGGGAAGAATGTAGTAAAAGATACGGATCCTTTATACGCATACTTCTCACCTTGTCTTATATTTTCGGATGATGTAGGTTCAACATCACTCTTGGTTTCAAGTTCACAACATGGATTCACTTACCTACTAGTTTATCCTGGCAAGTTTAGTAGAAAACGAGTGTTATGATGTTAGATGCGAGAAGACATATTCAGGCGTGCCAACGACTTGGAAGTTTAAACAGGTCTAAGATGCGTTGTGTGAAGAAGTGAGCCGCGGATAATTTTCCCAAACTACCTGCGTAGACTCACCCGCTTACTTGGGGTAGCACTATGAGTAACATTTATTCAACGCGTTTCTATGACTCTTTAGAACTCGTCCTTCAGGGCTCTCTTACGATCTATTTAGGTACGCGTCCGATCTTATAACTAGCTCATACAAACTAGCCGAGTCATGATACACTACCTACCTAAGGTACCTAGGTTACATATGGCGGAGGACTCTTACAAGACGGAAGGCTACGAGAATCACTGTAATGCCATAGATGTATGTGCCAGTCCGTTTTACCAGATTGCAATGCCTAATCAATCAAATGTGCTAAACTCTCTGATGCGGACATGACTACCTACCTACCAACCACCACACAATAGCGCAAGTCTCTCCCCAATGCTTACACGCAAGGCACCGTGAAATAGAGATGATAAAAGAAGCCAAACTCTACACGCAACCATCTTCCATTAACCGGCCCATTTTAAAATTCAATAAGAAGTGAAACACCGCCATGCCGCCGACAAAGAACACCCCTGATGTAGTTGATGCCCCCCCTTCATTCATCCAAAACCTCCCTCGATTGTTGAGATTAATACAACAGTTGAAGGATAGGCAATGGCCCGTCGATCCACCGAGCGCGACTCCGAATTGCTCTCGATAAACCATCAAGTACCGCCTACGTGACCCCCAACTATTTTCTGTAATATCGCATTAATGGGAAAATATCTCCACCCAGTAGTTTCCATTCCCGACGCGCAACCAAAGACCAAAAGAAAACATCGTAGCCGCAAACACAAACCGCCACTGCCCTTATCCTTAACCTTGTACCATTTGCCATGTCATTTTCATAGAATTTCCGGTCCACTTTTCGGTGCTTCCATCCGGCCCAACCTTTGCAGGTGCTAATAAGGAACCAAGCCGCCTTATATATTCGTTCTTGTAGAAGGGTGTCGCAATGCCTGTTAGTCGAAAGGCCCGAGAAATGGAGGTATCGTAGGTCGTAGAAAAAAAAGCAGAATCGCAGAGAACTCCAAAAACGAAAAATTGTTTTCCACCCCAGTTTTACCAAATCTTTGTTTCCATGTCGTCAAAGGCCTGAACACCCATGCTGATGCTGGATATACGTTATCCCTCACCCCATGCCTAATCAACCTGAACACCGATTTTGTGCCAATTCAATCATTCGCCCTCGATGGTATCTCTAAGTCGTCAATGCTCGAGTTAGCCCCCTCATCACTTGAGTCTCCATGACCCCATTTTGTTTTCTAACCCCAAACGCTAGCCTGAACTCCCAAGTTTGACTTGCTCCCCCAAACACCAGAGCGGTTGCTCCATCCGTTGTATCCATCTGCTGCCGCACTAGGCGGGTTAGAAGGAGCAGAAGTAGTTGAGATGCCTTGGTCATCCCCATTTCCCGAGGCAGTGAAACCGTGGCTTAATGGCGACGGCAAAGGTGTAGTTGAACGCTTATTCAGGGCAGGGTTGGTAGCTTGGGCAGCTACCGACGGTCGAGTGCCAATAGGGGCCACCGCACTCACGCCTTGGCCAGGCTTAGAGACTCCTCCCACCCGGGGAGGGGACCCACCCGTCGGAGATGAGTTGCTGGTGCGATTAGCTTGCTGGCCGACGGCACTATCAAAGATACCCATATTGGTCGGCGGGTTCGACTGGGGGCTGGCGTTGCTGTTAGCACGGGATAGACCCTGCGTATCGTTAGGCTGCGGTGCGCCTTCAGAAGCGTTTGGGGCGCCTGCTCGTCCGTAGTCGTAAGCTAAAGGGGACGGGCCGCGATGACTAGAGGTGCCAGTTGGCAAGCCAGATACTCCGGGTCGAGCCACGCCGGGTTCATCAGGATAGCTGCCCTCGCCGAAAAGCGCACTACGCTGACGCGCAATCAAATCACGGCGTTCGTCTTCGGACATGCTGCCAGGACTTAGAGCGCGATCAGGCTTGCTGCTATAAGAAACATCAGCAAGAACATCTGTAAAGACGATGAGTTAGCGTCTCTTCGCAAGGATTTGGTCAAATGATGCAGCGGTCCGAGGACTCATCGTGACATATCGAAACAGGAATTTACGGGGGATTCAAGACATAGTAGAAACATCGCGTGTAAAGTCAGGGAAAATAGGGAACATATTGACCCCGCCGAGAGAATTTTCTTTTCTTAATTTGCGAAGCAAATTTTGTGCTATACAGAAGAGGGAGGCCTACTTCGGTTAAATTGCTGCTCTTGATGATAGTTGCGAAGCTCTCGCTCCCGTTGAGCCGCCATCCTCCGCTTGGCCTGCATCATCTGTTCCGCCTCGTTGGAACCGCGCGAAGGCTGGTGTCGTTGCGCGGCATAGAAATTCTGCAGGTTCGGACCAGGGTGGCCAGCTCGCGGGTCGCCAAACTCTAGGGAATGCGGCCGCGGGCCATGACCAGATGCAACCCGTCCATCTACATGGCGATTAGTACCAATTCCCAGACAAACGCCCACCCAATCTCCGGGACACATTCAGCGTGCCTTATTTCGTTTCATAGCCATCATCGGGGTAAACTCACGTCGCCCTGGCGGACCGTACATCTTCCCGCTCTTAACTAGATTATCGACAGCTCGCTCAACTTCTATAGACCAGGTTCGTTAGCATGAGTAATGTATACATGGGAATAATCGTAGAAGACACAATAATATCGCATGTGCAAGGTTCGCCTAGACTATATTTTCCTCGTAAAATACAGACGAAAATCCCAACCGCGCGATATCTTGAGCCCATGTTTTTCTTATTTCATCTATATTTTTATTTCTTACGTACCCTCAAATTGGTAGGCAAAAGCGATCGACTCGACCTCGCGTGGGATGGCAGAGCTAGCACCTAGTACAGTCGCGTTAACTAATATGGTCTAAAGAAATACCAGAAATTGATATAATCGACAATAAACTTACCAGATCTTGCCGGTGGCGGGGGAGGAGTCTGGTGATCCCAAGTCGTTTGGGAAGGGCCAGCGCCCGCCCATTGAGAATCTCCGTAGTATTGCTGCGACATTATGTCCACTTTTGAGGGTTGACTGAATATCGGTGGTTGAATCTTGATTAGGTAGATTATCGAAATTCAGGTGGATAGTTGGCAACGCCTTGGACGCAAGGGACTATTTGATTCTCCTATGAACTTAGGGTTAGCTGTTTTTGTTGCCATGTCCAGAGTTTGACAATCAACGGTACGAATAATAAGCAATGTTTAAATATATGTGTGCTCATCAAATTGACGCTTAATGGATGGGAGGAACAGTAATAGCTAATCCCCCCCTTTTTTCGAAGGAGATCTCCTTTTCACGAATTTATTATTTTTGATGTACCTGTAAGGACCAAGTTGGCGTTGACAGTAACCAACCAAGAAAATCCGTATAAAAAAAAGGACTCCCCGCCATGGTTGCCGATGTTGCGCTGTCTTTCTTTAAATTTTCCTCTGGGCGCGTAAACGCAAAGAGTTTCGATGAATGGCCGCGCAAGAGGGGGGCGGGAAAAATAGTCGAGAATATTGACCAGAAAATTTTTTCATATGAAGTAAAAATGTCTCTTTTCGCAAAACTTACCAGAAATCTTTAGCCCAAATATTATTCCTTTCAGACAATACCCGGTTGGTTTAGCGACGAAAATTTCGCCGAGTTCTATGAGGAAGAAAGATAGGAAAAAAATGAGGTTTAAAAAAGAAAAAATGACTGCACCACACAATTGCGCTGCACACACGCGACGGGGGACGAGACGTGGGATAGGAAAAGGGAGGCGGCAACGGTAACGGGAGATGGCTACCTTCAAGTAATTAATAGGAGAGTACCTAATAAGAGAAATTATCGGAGGGGGACAAGTTGTAGACTTGTAGTTGATCAACCAAACCGGGTCAGAATGGGGGAATGGGGGGTTAAGAGAGGGTAAAGAGGTAGGTACTTTCCGTACTCCGTGTACTATACTTGTCTGGTACGGTGACACTACCTCCTTCCTCGTAAATTACTTATTGGATTATTTGCTAGGTTACTTATGTAATTGGGTAATAATAAAGTACCTACCTACATATAAGTAAATAAGTCTAGTTCCCTAGCCTAACGAAATGTTCCTACTAAACATCGACGTCCATAGGAGGTAAATTACCTAGGTAGGTAAATGGTATAAGTTTAGGTACCTGAAGTAGTTACATGTAGGCAGGTGAGAACTTTACAAAACATCCCGTTCGCGTGGTCCTTGCTCAACTCCCCAGTATTTTTTACAACGTTTGTACATAGACTTCTATGCGTATGGTGGACCGAACGATGGATGATGACTTTTTTAATGGGGCACAGATTAGGTAGTATCTCACTGGTCAATCATTATTGACCCTGCGGATTTTTTCGAGACGTATTTCTTCCCTTCTGCAAGGTAGACATTGTTCTCTTCCCCGTAGGGAAACTTACTACCCAGGGACCATTACTGAAAAGGCAACGTTGATTGAGATGGTAGGACAAGAATACATGTGGAGAAGGGAATGAGACCGTAATAGGCCTAGTGGCTCAAAGAAATCTTGAACATGCATTGTCCACATTTTCATCGCTCCTTCTATACGATAAAAGCCTGAGAGCGAGTTTTACATAGTAGATGTAGGTATCTAGGTACGTATACATACATCCATAGGTACCTTCTTACCTTAGGTACCTTACCTTTTACATGCTTCTAAGTAGGTACACGTATGGACCTGGTATGCCTACAATACATACGCTGCACTTACAGGTGACAGCTGTCATTGATGATTCGATCTCCATAAGGAACTTTATTCCCCCTCCCTCTTCTCCAGGACCGTTGATTGTGAGGACGAGACGGTGAAAACGTGAGATCCAATCTTTTATCGCCCCCCTTTCTATCTCTCTCTTCTCTCTCCGCGGCAATATTAATAATTCTAATCTGACTATGTGCTTGTCTATTCGCGGCTGTAAGCCACCCGTTGAATTGACCCTATGCCGCATCTAGCATTGACAGACTGACAGATCCAATCCAATTAATTAAATTATTTAATACATGAACCTCTTACGGGCGATGTGTCATTAGGTCCTAGAGAACGAAACGAAAACCAGTCTAATAATAATATTAGGTAGTTATTACCTTTATAATACCTTGGGTACCTTAGGGTAACATGCTAGGATTTTGGCATTTACAACGAAGAGCAAAATGAGGACAACTAAATGGGATTTGTCGGCAATTACTAATATTGCGAATATTCTATACTAATAGGTACTTTGATAAGCCTTTTTCTTTGGAGGTTTCGGTACCTAGGGAGGCAATTATGTAAAATGAAAGATGGAAAAAAAAAGCCAAACGGACAATCATCAGCAGTAGAAGAGACAAAGAAGAAAAAAAGGGTACCTGGTACCTTAGAAACCCTAGAAATCTCACCATTAGAGTAAGGTTTATAGGGTCTACAGGGTGGTGCCTGCTAGTAATCAGCGGGAACCAAAATCTACAATTGCACTTAACCTTGCCAAACTCAGTATCTTTAAAATACTAGGTAAAATCTCATAAAATACTAACCCATCCACTTTTCCACGTGAGATGGTGGCCCGACACACACACACCTAATTTGTAAGGGGTTTAGTCTAACCCCCAACCAAAATAGAATATCGCCCGGTCGCGTTTTGAATGCATTGTAACCCTAAAATACCACCTGCCCATTGAAGCTATCGTCAATACCTAATATAGTAATTCGTCAAAATTCTAGTATTCTAGTCCCATTTTAGTATCATGTCTCCAGTTCAGTCTAGACCAGTAACCCCCTCTAATCCTCTTGAGGCTATATTACCAATTCGTACACCTATTCAAGCCCCCCAAAACCCTACCGATTTGACCTCTCCAGCCTCGATCAACGCCAGCGCTCACGGCAGCAAGGCCTAATATAACCCTTCCTAGTATACACGGGTTACAGGGCATGCAAAGTCAATTTCAGGGTCAATTCCAAGGCATACAGCACCCTCCCCAGCCTGAATTTCAAGCACCTGTGGTGCCCTCGCAGCACCAAAATTGGTGGCCTAATCAATCTAATCAATCTAACCAATCAAATACACACGATTGGAATTCGTATTACTATAATAATTGAATAGATGCATGGCTAAAAGGAGTGGCTGAGAGGCTATTTGAATTTTTGTAAAATAATTGAATTAATTGAATTTATCGTATTATTTTAAATATTAAATATATAATATGCGACCGGGCGATATTCTATTTTGGTTGGGGGTTAGACTAAACCCCTTACAAATTAGGTGTGTGTGTGTCGGGCCACCATCTCACGTGGAAAAGTGGATGGGTTAGTATTTTATGAGATTTTACCTAGTATTTTAAAGATACTGTGCCAAACTCCATACTTTACAATCGTCACCCTGCAGCTATTTACGTCGATTCGAAGAATCCACCGTCTCACGTAGGTAGGTAGTACTTCCGTTGGTAAGGCACATAATACTACCCAACATTCGGAATCTACCTTTTTACCCAAGTAACTACGTTTATAATTCTTGCAACTAGAAAGAATGGAATGGAAATAGTTATGTAACCTCTGGGCAATGGTTACTTAAAACCAACACCAGAGTCTATTGCCGTCCAAACTGTCCATCTTATAAAGGTGCTGTCCCGTTTGACGATTAGGTATCATGACCCCCACAACAACACCCATGGTATGGAAGCCCATATGTACCTAACTACCTATGTAGTATGTAGTATTCATCCATGGTAGGTATTCATAGCATCCACTTGTTCTCCTCATGGTATGCATGGAGAGAGGGAAGATAGGTTAGGGTAACAAGGTAATTTCAATATACACTTATTAGTTATACATCGTATCTTGGGTTACAATTACATATCTCTCATTAGGTAGGTAATGTACGATATCCTTTAGTATGTTTATAACTTTTTCTTTTTCCTTTTTTTTTTCTTTCTTCCTACATTTCAAGTTTAAATCTCGTCAATTTTCTCTAATGATAAAAGTCTTCCCGCCTTGTCTCGGGCCGCAACTCGAACCCTGCGGCCCCGTTGAAACTTGAGGCTCCAGGTACGTTTCAAGCTTCAAATCACATCAACTCGTTAGGCGCTTTCAGATAGCACGAGCCTCAACTTGACTTGATTGCCTCAATGGTTTTTTTTTTTTTTTTTTTTTTTTTTTTTTTTTTTTTTTTTTTTTTTTTTTTTTTAATACATTGCACGTTGACCACCTACACGTCTACGCAGGTCTACACTAGGTACATATCGATTCCTCTGAGCCCCATGAACACCTAAAAGGCCAAGGGTTACACGTGAAAATACGCATATGAATACGTGTAAGTATAACGCATTAACGTGTCACTACCAACAATAACATCTTGTGGCATTTATTTGAAATAAGTACCGAGTTAAGATGGAAGAAAAAGGGAAAATATGCACGGACTAATTCTTGGAACTAGAAGTCCTTAGTTTATCGCCGAGATTTATACAGATCTGTACATCCCCGTCATCTCGTTACAATAATTAATACTAACTATCACTTTGTGTAAACAAGTTTTGAGGAATAATTATAAGATTCTGTTATTAAGGTAAGCAAATAGCGTATTTCCATCTAGAAAAGAAAATCCACCACAAAAATATCACACTTCTTGTGCGGTGTGTTTCCCGTTGCACGTGGTAAGCATCGTCATGTAACATCTGTTCCGCCCCTATTAGGTCTGCCAGACCCTTGGTAATCCTTTACATACTATGTGGTAATTTACTGAAACTGACTGCATAACGAGAGGAATCGATCGAATTCCAAGTTCCATTCGGTTAAGGACTACCGATGTAAGAGAAATTTCCCCAAGTTTGAATCTGGCCCTACGGAGAGCCCAATCTTGCGCGTGCATACATGGAAGCGTACCAACCCCTTGCCTATAGCCTCATGGACGAGATCAAGATCCTGGTCAAATATGTAGTAAGCGACAAACTTTTTTTTTCTTTTCGGTTGAACCACAAATGTACATATCGCCTTATCTGACGCCATCTAGTCTATTCCATAGCCTACGGGGAATATTTCTAGAATGGAGCCCGTTTGGGTTGATGCTGATGTCCTCCGCTTAGCCTTCACCAGTGTCGTTTTCGACATACCGATTATCAAACCGGTGCTCATAACAAATCGCCGTCACCTCGCCCGCTATTACCTCACACCACTACTTATGTTATGTATAGACAACACACAGCATATAACGAACGTCCATCCTGCAGCATGTAGGAAGCGCCGCGAGCGCTGACCCAAAGGAGCTAACAGTCTGCATAGGCTTGGCATCTCACAGCTCGCAAACAAGGATTTCTACGCATAATTGGCACTTTAAAGCATACTACATAGTAGAAACAAGGGAACCCCATCCACTAACACTTCTCTATCCAAGCTCACGTGGATGTAAAGCCCAAAAGATGCCACCCAACGATATGGTTCATCAGTACGGCCGCCTTCAAAGACTACGGTGCATTTGCTCAATGTAGGAACCGAACAGGATGGCATAGCGCAACAAATCATCGTAGCCGGGAACCCGAGCGTCTGGTTAGCCTAGGCTAATAGATCACCATAGCAGGTCTTCCCATCCATAATCTCCCAACACTTAACCACGATATTTTCCCCTCCATCCCCCAGTTTTATCCCTCATACGTATCAACATACCCTTCACGCCATAGCTGTGGCCTACTAATGTGAGGAACCGGATGTTCTCGGGTTACCCAAGACCGACAGACGCTGTAATAAGTCTTGTGGACAAGATATGTAATACCCCTTTCAACGATTTTTGGTTATGGTTCATCGTCTCGCAATTTTCTTATTTTCTTATTTTCTGCTTAGCGCTCTTAGCGACGATTAAATTCGGGGTCTTGCCAAAATTTGAACTGGTTCAATGGCCCTAAATACCCGAAGCTACCAATTTGTGGGATGGGCCGTCGATTTGACCAGTCGAAATGACCCTCCCATTGTCATCAATTAATGAATGGCCTGATCACAATACAAGGTTCTTACACAGTACGATTCAGGAGTCGAGGTGACCGCCAACAAAAGAGGGTTCCTTCGGCGAGCCGATCGAGAGGACCAAACCGTTGTGTTTTCCCCACGAGCTTCCCGAATTGGTAGTCTGCTCCTTTCGGTTCAATGGCGTTCCTAATTCCTTGGACCCCTCCATAGTATGCGACCCCATACCGCTCTCATCCCAACAACCAACCCACTTGAGGGAAGGTCGAGGTAGTGATTCCGATCCCACTACGAATGGAAAATCTCATACTCGAATTATTATTTTTGCCACCATCTATTACTATTTTGTTCCCTAGAGTTCTTGATATATACAGACTTTTTTCGTAGATCCAGGAACTCCCTTCCCATGGACTCGGTCCGCGGGGTGCCTACTAACGGGTCAGGCTAAATTAACGCGTAGGGTTACGCCTAACCTTAGGTAGTTTAAAGGAGTTCACATATCAGCAGCTCGGGCATTTTTAATCTTCCTTGATAGGTCGTCATTCTACCGAGATTCAAATTTGGCCGAGTACACCATGTAAACAAGAGAATAGCCTTGCAGTACGCTCGACGACTAGCGAGTGAGTAGCTAGGTACTACGTAGCCGGGTAGACTAGGAGATTTCCATAAGTACCTACCTAGGTATAGCGATAAACCCGGTCTCGAGACGGTATGTTAATATGTAAATACCTTGGAGCAACTTGGTAACCGTCAGTTTATGACTACTCGCTAAATCTCATCTCCAATCTCCCGATTGCCATCACACTTTGCTACGCTGGGGAGATCTCGATATCCTTACAGCCGTATAAAGCCATTAAATGAAGCCAAGTTTAATTATATTTTCTCTCGGGCTCTACGACTACATTCCCATTACTTGAACACACAACGACATAGACTCAAGAGTAAGTCTAACTAATCTACATAGTATACAGAGGCTTGTGGCACGAGTACGGCACATGCGTAAATCTAACATATTAAGTACTGAGCAAAGAAACTGGGTATAAGCTAAGCAAAGCTCGAAATCAATCATGTGATTGAAGAAAATGTTCACTAGGTATTTGACAATGGGTCGTGTCCCATCTTAGAATTCGACTAGGGCTTTCCTATTCGAACCTGTAAGTGAGTATTAATTATATTCTGTGTACGAATATAAGTGTCTAAGTATAAGCTCGCCTCCCAACCCTTGATCAGCCTCTATCCGGTAATGACCCCCACTGCCTGATCTCTTAAGATATTTTCTCTTTTCTCCTTCGGTCAACTCATCCAGCAAATAAGGCTTCCCCGCGTTTGCAGCTCGTAAGGGTCCGTATGCGAATCATAGCTCCCCCTCGCTTAGCAATGACATCTACGATCTTCGCTTGAGGGCGTCGAGACTCGGCAGATGGGCCGAGGCAAAATGCGTAAATCTACCCCATTAATCAATCAATGTACTCATATACTATCCGGGCGTTGACTAGAATGGTAAAGTTCGAAGACACGAATTCAGAACTAGTACCCGGAGGCGACATGACAGGCCTTGGAACGGCACGTCACACATATAGTCCTATTATACCCTTGCCCTCGCTGGAACCAAGGCGCCGGCTTCGCGAGCGTCTGGGGAGATCCGCTCCGGCAAGTAGAGTCATTATGAGCCATGAAACGCTCCGATCTAGGGGACTTATCGCAGATGTCTCCCCGACCTAATAGGTCGGGCGAGGAGCCTATGTCACCAGCACATCAAGATCAGGATGGTATTTCAGGATGTCATTGGCAAAGCATTAGGCACGTGCTTTGAATTACACCCAACGAACAGATGAAAAATGGCAGCCGCCAAGATTCTGCGAGCTTTTGCGCTGGTGGATCCGACAACCCGCGGTCGAATCAACCCAATCGATGGGCGACTTGCTGACCTCCTTCTCTGTTCCAGCTGATCCGGCGTGGTCCCCGATGTCCGCCCGAGGTTTGTATTTAAACGTCTTGCTATTCGTCGATAAACTACGTTATCGGGCGAAGGCATTTTCGTTGAGCTAATAGGAGTAAGAAGTCTTGAACATATTCCATAAGTGTACGATGTCTAAGTTATCGCCTTTTCTTATATGATACATCCTCGTATGATCTACGTATAACTATGTGTTGCCCTTTTATGTGATTGAACGGTATTAGGAACGGGAAATTATCTAGTAAATCACCATAGTATGTAATTCAACTTGGACGAGTTGACTAAGATTACTTGCGACTTTTACCACTCAGGAGCCGAGCTTTGAAACGAATCCAAGGGACCGAGTTTCAAGCTATGGGGTTGAATAATAATATCAGCCGCCGAAGATGAGTAGGTACTTAATGGTGCGAATTATTAAGCCTCTTTGAAAGGCGAAGTACCTAACTTGAACTGTAGGGAGCACTTTGTCTCAGCGCTTTATTAAACTCGCTCGCCTTGAATGATTACTTATAGTTTACTTCTAAATAGAACACGCCCATACACCCTCCGAGCTATACCACTAGTAGACTGCTCTATGAGCCAAGATCCTAGGATATTATAATTATACCTGTACTCTTGAGTACCTAGTTTTCCTATGGAGAATAATGTCTTTTTGATAATATCTTCTAAGTACACAAGTCCAGGGCCACTCAGTCACGAATTTAAGGCAAGACCGAAGAAGACCACAATATATTCTTCTTTCTAGACATATCCTCGTGTTGAAAGATGAACTTCGGCCAGAGCCACCAAGGGCCACCCAACTATCGGGGCTCAACAAATAGGATGGATTCATATTCAGCGAAGACTTTTGTATCTTATAAGGCCGGCCATTAGTTACCAGGGTAACGGCATTCATGACTATAACTCTACTAGTTATATTTACGAAATGGAGTCTTGTAATGGCTTGAGCTGATACCGCCCTGTTGCTGTCCTATGTGCCGTTGATTCCTGATATGCTTTAGACTCATATGTGAGACGGTTAGACAAAGGTTGAGACGCATTCAGTATTGTATATTCACGTAGATTTCGTGGTTAAATAAGAGTCCTTTGCGGGACGGCGAAGTTGTTTTCCATACTTCTTGGACCACCTTATGACAGTATATGTGATTTCTACCTATCGTACTAAATTGAGCTTTCCGAAATATTCCATAGGAAATCGACATAAATATTACCATCAAATATTACCATCTCGCTTAAGATTGCGGCTTTCCGTATCATTTATAAGACACCATATAGGGGTATATAGTTGAATAGTTTGCTATAGCTACCTAAAGAACTATTGCCAATTGATTCCTTTTCATGGTATGAGTCAAGTTAAAAAAACAACATAGAGTCCCCGGTTTCTATCGCATACTGAAGAAAGCTCACATTAGTGAAATTCCTCATATATCTAGTCTATAAATATCTGACGAACCTCCAGAGCTCTCACGATTAACCCCTAAGGGGGGCGGCCGGATATTAAATTCCGATATCCTCGGGCCACTCAGCGAAGATCAAGTTCAAGCTCGGTCATCATATGATTTCATTATCCACGTTACAATTTGAAGACGTTATCAGGACTTGTAAGATGCGAGGGGCGCTTAGCAGTGGAATACGGCCAAACTGGTCGACAGATATCCTATTCCCCACGAGTGCCACACCAGCTAATGCGAGTACTTAAGCCTATCCTTGTTTCCAGCTCCACATGTAGCGTCTCGTGGGAAATATTTAACTAGAGGTCTATGTTATCAGTTTAACCTACATTACTTAAGACTCTAATGTCCAAATATCGATAGCTGACTGACGATATTTTGCGTTATCAACACACTTGGGAGTCTTAATCTATCGAGAAGAGTTACATCATTTAAATACTTGGTCTCTGAGACTTGAATACTCTCTAGCACCCATTTTGTAGAATTGTGCGTATGCTTGCCTTCCTAAGGTAAGGGATGAAGTCGAAATACGTACAATATATTGATACCCATGATCCGACTAGATTCGTGTGACTGACTTGTGATATGTGATATAACAGGAATAATATCAAACGACGTAATTACGCCAACTACCTACGTACAAACAAACATGGAAAGGAATTTACGAATGAAAAAAAGAAAGCTGAGGCGCTGAATCCCACGCTAATAAAAGTTTAGCAACTCAAGTGTACATTGTAGAAGGTAGTCGTTAGGTGCAAATCCAATGGGAGCTCCCGCTGGCCAGGCCTGAAAAACATGTGCTATCGGGTGGAGACCGGCGATAACCACGGGGTCCAGCCCTGGGCTAGCCTTGTTAGTTAGCTGAAAGGAACCGGGGCTTGGGACGATGCTGGGACGTAGTGACCAATAGAAGGGCCGAATTCATAAGATTTTACGAAGCCAAGCACGTTTGGCAAGCCCGGCACGCCTGCGGTAAAGCCTGTGATACCCCACGAACATCGCTAAGAGCCACCAAGCATCGCTAAACACCCCACCATACACGGAGGTAGATTTCCAGATCTTGTCCAGCCCGCTATGCCCACCGACTAAACTGACTTATACCCATCAACCTAGGTAGATAAGACTAATTTTTTTTTCTTTTCCTTCTTTTTTTTTTTTAGCAACGATTTCGCCTCGGGCTTCTCAATCTTCGCGTCTTGCAAATAGACAGGCTATAAGTTAAGACTTATACGTCCTATGAACTTTGTTCATCTTATGCCCTGTTTGCTCGTCCATCTCGAACCCCGCCTGCGCACATAGTCAGTCCTATGTGTGCTCTCTCGTTGCGGTAACATTATTTGCAGGCGACTTGAAGTCTTTGCGCTTGCAGTAAAGGGGACGGCAGAAAGACTTTAAACGAGTATATCCCGTATTTCACCTCCAATTTTTAATCTATTAGGCGCATTTGCATTTATTCAAGATACCCCATCTCGCTTGTCGCTTTTGTATGAGAATCGTGGACATCTCATCTATTTCATCTACTACCTTACGAACGCTCCGAGATATCTTTCAAATAGGCCATCAGAACCAAGGATATAGTCCGATCCAGCAATTCGAAATGAGCGACTATAATAAGACGGGCCAATTCCAGGGCCCTACCACCACGGTCGAAGTGACAGGCGGTAGTAGCACCAACGAGAGCCATTACGGTGTCACCGGTACCGATCGTGCTACCAACGAAGCTGTCAGCCACGGGTTACAGCAGATAGAAGCTAGGAAGTTTCACTGGTACTCTTATTTTACCACCACCGATTTTTGGATCGTCCTTTTGCTCGGCCAGACGCTCTCCCTGTGTATCACAGCTACCAACACCTTTTCGACCTTCCTAGCTAATGGCGGCGTTTCCATTCCGGCATTCCAGACCGTCTTCACCTACATCCTACTATCGCTGATCTACCTCTCATATACCCTCTACACTTATGGCCCTAAGAAGTACGGCAAGATATTACTGCGAGACGGTTGGAAATACTTTATCCTTAGCTTCCTCGACGTTCAGGGCAATTACTTCACCGTGCTGGCCTACCGCTATACGAATATCTTGTCCGCACAGCTGATCAACTTTTGGGCCATCGTATGTGTGGTTGTCGTTTCGTTCCTCTTATTACGCGTGAGGTACAAGATCTTCCAGATCCTAGGTATACTAATTTGCTGTGGTGGTATGGGGATTTTGCTTGCTAGTGACCATATTCAAGGCACTAACGGAGGTGACGGAGAGAACATGCTGAAGGGTGATTTGTTTGCCCTGCTTGGTGCTACATGCTACGGTCTTACCAATGTTTTTGAAGAGTGGTATGTCAGCAAGCGGCCCATGTACGAGGTGCTATCTTTCATGGGTCTCTTCGGCATGCTTATCAACGGCGTGCAAGCGGCCATCTTCGACCGCGAGAGTTTCCAGCAGGCCACGTGGAGCAACTCTGCTGCTGGGTATATGGTAGGCTACACGTTGGTACTCGCATTCTTCTACTCGGTAGTGCCATTCCTTTTGCGCATCGCGTCGGCAGCCTTCTACAACATATCGCTCCTAACGGCCAACTTCTGGGGTACTATTATCGGTATTCACGTCTTTGGTTACGCGATCCACTTTATGTATCCAATTGCCTTTGTTTGTATTATCATCGGTCTCATCGTGTACTTCCTCGCCGGAAGCATCCTCGGCGAGTCTAAGAAGCCGTGGCTCGGCGACAATCAAGAGGATGGGGTGGCAGGTTTCGGAACTGCGAAGCTAAAGGCGCTAAACGAGGCAAGGAGGCAGGGTATGGTTCCGGCGGATAACGATACTGTTTAGACTTGTACATGATTAGGTAGGTATGTTTGGGGGTCTTGGATAATGTTCACGATAGGAGGATTGGGGGTCGGAAAGCTATAAAATACCAATGTCTTTGACTGAACTATATGGTTTGCTATATTTAGGCCCAATAATGTGTGTAATGAAAACGTTCCTCTAATATCCTATGACATCAAATGCTTTGTGGCGTGCTGTCTCCGAAAGACGTGATTTGCTTGTATCCCCTAACTAAAATCTTTGCCATACCTTACATGGTTTTTTGATAGCCTTGTTCAAGTGATGTGGTAGACATGCTTATCGCTTAGACGCTCGCCGGTTCGCGATGGTATAGAATATACTCCCATCGTAGATCCCCCTAATGTCGTCTTTCCTCATCTTGCCGTCCGCCGGCCAGAGCATCAAGTACGTTGCGAGCCCTATCACCTCAAGCGTTAGCCACGCAATCCCCATTACCCTATACAACAAGGATGATAAAAAATAAAAAAAATAAAAATAAAAATAAAAAACAAGCAAGCAAGCAAATCCACTTACATTCAAAAAACGCCCCAAACCATCCCACCGGGTCCATAATACACCGCTGGCCTTTCAACAAATCCGCAACATCCCAAATAGTTAAATAATCGCGGCCCTTGGCGTACTTGGCGAACACATCCTCGAACCGCTGCGGAATGAACCGGCCTTCGGTGTCGAACGACCCCGTGTCGCTGCCGTGCTTGTCCTTGTGCACGTTCTCGATGTACACCCGGAAGAACGGGTCCGGCAGCCACCCCGACACCGTCGGATACGAGAAGTTGGCGTGGATTATGAATACCGCGACCAGCGAGAGGATGATCCCGAAGCCGATCCGGTGGAAGCCCCGGAATGTGTCTTGGGGCCAGATCACGCCGTCGTGGTCCTGGGATTAGGGTTAGCATGCCGATATAGTTTTATTAGGTGGCGAAGCAAGGGGAAAGGCTCGACTTACGAAATCGAAGAATTCGCAATGCTGCTGGAGCACGGTTTTGTTTTGGTGTCGTCTCGCCCAGCCGTCTTCCATCGTACCATAGGGCTTTTCATATGTAGCTGCTATGTTGGCTCGGGCGGTGCCTGTGCAGATATGTTAGCCGGATAGTATTTCATACCGCAGAAACGAGAAAATACGTACCGGCATGTGGTAACCTCTGGTCGTCTTCCGGTTGGAGAAACGGTTTCCTCTGGACCGTCACTTTCACGCTCGGGATCGAGGACACGACTGGCGGCTCCAGACCGCCGTTCATATTGTTAATTTCTTCGATAGTTTTAACTTCGACAGGCATCGTCGAATATTGTCGTAGACCTAAGCTACGCGTTGTAAATTCTAACACAAATTTCTGGAGGCTGTTCCGAAAAAATCAAACTCGAAACTCCGTCCAATAGACTTTTTTGTATTTCTGAGCGTCTAGCTTGTATATGAGTGTATGGTCTCACTAATACGTGCTTGTGACGTCACTGAAGGCCGGGTCCAGAGCGATTCCACCATCACGATCGCCATTCGGAGTCTAGTTTAAAACTAGGGTGCAGGGTCCGCCGCCGAGTGATGTTTATTGGGGGAAGATTAGTCGTAGTAGTACGTGAAATTTGTATAAAAATAAAGCATTATTACGCCTTTCTGAAGCGTCAATATTTACGCACACTTACACCATCTAACGGTTAAGCCCATCGCCTCAGCGGCTGCTTCTACTATAATTGGATTTGGGTAGTCATCGAAGATTCTTCTACTTACAATACCGCTTATGGGCGTGAAAGCCGAGTGGTAAATACTTGGTAGGCCATCAGGATTGGTAAACGGGGAAATATTGGTAATCCAGGTTGTGGAAGGGGGCTTAGAGGGACGGAGGGGTTTACTGTAGCCGATACGACGGGCGTCGATCAGATGAGACGATCACCTTCGACCCCGTACTTCGAAGTACCAATTCAAGTTTTGGTGCCCGAACCCATAGAGACCCTCCATCCTTCGAGAAGCTTTTCTCCACAGACTCAGCCTTATGTATTTACGTTGATCATCCTTCACCGTGCGGTATGTGCAAATCTTGTATGAATTCGACGAAACTTCGATAGCAAAATAACTGATTTCGCCTACTAGAAGGATCAAACTCTCTGCTAATTGATAAAATTCCGAGGGAACTACGTGAAGCTTGACGGCAACGGGATTTTACTATCTACGACGTCAAATCACATAATAATAGGGAACTAGATATAGAATATACCTAGATACAGATACCTAACGTAATATATATAACTATGCCGTCCGCATTAACAATATACAATAATCATAGATACCTAGTTAATCAAACAAAAAAGAACCATCTTCCTTTCTTTCCCATACCAACCACACGATCCAGTGCGGTGTTCTCTTTTCTCTTCCTCCAAATACATGCTATACATAGGTATAGATATGCGATACAATAGGCGAAAAATATAAACTGCCGATGCTCAAATGCTGATGCCAATGCTGTCGATACATGCGAATTCCATTTTGATTTCCCCCTTTCCAAACGCCCAAGCTCGAATTTCGAATCCCATATATCGACAAAAGGAGCAAAATATAGTAACGTAATAAGTAATGTTACGATAATGTTATGGTATGTGCAAATAAGGGGTATCTCGGCTAGATGATGCGATAATGTAATGCGATGCGACGCGCTGCGGTGCGATATTTTCAAAGACAAAGGGGAGAAGGCGAATCGAAACCCAAAAAATGAATGTCGTCAGTTCCCGCCTGTCCGTCGATAGTGGTACGTGTATGGTTGAATGCAAATCAGCTAGCTAGGTAGCCAGCCGGATCAGCTTAGATAAATCCGTTATCGCTGCCGCCGCCAAAGTCATCTCCTACAATTGCTGGGCTCCTAAGGCCACGCCCGTGTCCGTATCCATGCCCATGCCCATGTCCGTGGCCATGACCCATGCCGGGAGACACCGTGTTTGACCTTGGCGGCAGTGGCCTCGGCAGTGATGGCGAAGCCTGTGGATCGCGGAATCTGGGCGATAAAGGGGCGGTCTCGGAGCGTTTCGGTGGCATTATGATTACATTATGGCCGCTATTGTTGCCGCCATAATGATTAAGGTGATTAAAATCATGGCGGAACGGTACTTGGCCAAGGGTCGGCGTCATCGGCCGGCTAAAATTAAATGAACGCATTCCAAAGGGCGACTCTGATCGTGGACCAACTATCACATTGCCTCCTCTGGCCATATCTGCTAGCACACGAGGTGGTGTCTCTAGCGGGGATCCAACACGCGAGGAGTAGTCATCAAATGAAGAAGCTGTTGGGGAGGGCATCGGCCACATCATGGAGTCTGGAGTTGGGACATTGCGATTACCTAGGCGCGGGGGGATCAGCGGCTCGTCTAATTCGGCCTCTTCGTCGCCGTCAGCGAGGAATAACTCCATTTCTTGTAAACGAGACCGTGAACCCGCGTTCTTGAGAGGCGGCGGTGCCAACGGTGCTTCAATAGGTGTGATGCATGGACTTCCTGCTAGCGGTCCCGTACGTGGCATTAGAGGGCTATCAGGGGAGGGTGGTCGGTCAAAGTTAGAACTCATGCTATCTTGGGACATCCCCCTGGCTCGGGACTGAGATCGAGACTGAGACCGGGATTGGGGCTGAGACGATGGTTGAGATGATGGTTGAGATGACGGTTGTATCACGTACTCGTCTGCTGTAGGCCTACGCACGTTTCTGGTATTCGGTCTACGCGCTCCAACAGCAGCAGGCGGTGGTCCACTCCTATCTCTAGGCATTCTGCGCGGACTCTGGATTGGTGATTGAGGCTTTTGGTTTATGGGGAATGGTGGCGGATAGGTACCAGCACGATCGGGTGTTCTGGGGCGAGAGTTGAGGTTTAGCGGCGGAGGCTTCATGAGTTTACGCATCTCAGGGCCGTTTGAGGTTCTTGGACGTTGTATTGGTTCCTCCATGCGCGGCTTTGTGAGTTCTTCCACCCGCATCTCAAGACTTCGTCTCTGAGACAGGATCGGTGTCGCAAGAGAAGTTACCGTATCGCGTCTAGCTCCAACTGTCCGGACATGGATACCAGGCTCGCCCAAAATATTACCCGTGCCACCACGGACCCGATCTTCGCTACCACGGGGAGTCGCTATTGGCGAAGGGATCGACGCCGGCCCAAAACGCCCACGGTTCGGCATGTCCCCGACATTCCGCACCTCCTTAAGGGTAGTTGGCATATTCCTATGACTGCCTCTGCTCGACGGCCGGAAATCGTCCCTAGGAAATGTCGGCCGTCCTAAAACTGGCGTCCCACCTTTAATGGACTGCGGAGGCGATGGCGGTTTGCTTGGCGATTGGCTCCTCTGTGGTGAATCCGCAGAGTATGGACCGAGGCTTGGTTTTCTTATCCGTAGAGGCCCCGGGGGCATTGAGGGATCCTCCTCTTTAGGTAAGGGGGCTGATTCGTTAGGGATCTCCAGTTTGAGTTGGTGTTTGCTCAGTGATGGTAAGGGCGCCGGTGCCAAGGACGACGGTGGACCCGTGGTGGAATGCATTTCGAGGGGATTCATCCATACTGTTTGCTGCTGCTGAACAGGAGTAGCTGGTCGTGAAGGATTTCGCATAGGAACTGGGGGTATCATGTCCGGAGCTGGCGCGTTTTGCCAGCTGCTACCCCCTAAGTTGGGGTTTGACGAGTGCTGCTTTAGAACCGGAAAGCTGGGTTGAGGGAGTTCGGACATGCTCGCAGTAGCTACATTGGCCATGCCTGGACCGTAAGGAGATGGCTTCGTCTGCATAGCCGTGATTTTGACAGAATGGGACGTGTTAGGGCGGGCTACCGAATAGACGTTGACGCTATACGGCGCAGCTTTCCCGCCATCTCTCATGGGAAATTCCTCATCTAGAGGTTCTCTGATAAGTTTCCTACGGACCTGCGTTGGCGAAGCATCTTCATCCTCCCGGCTTCTGTATTTGTTAGCTAGAAGTACTACACGAGATTTATACGGACTCACTTCTTTTTCTCGCCACCGAGCTTAAATCCAAAGAAGGAGACCATCTTTTCCTGTAGTAGCTATACATGCGCTGCTTCCCACCTAAGGTTACCGTGCTCTTCACTCTCACTCTTACACACACATGCGCGCGCACGCACACACACTCTCTCCCTAATAATCAGGACGGTAACGACTATACACAGAAATAACAGGAAGCAAGAAAAGAAAAGTTCGATATCTGTAGAATTCAGAAAGGATGCTCGGACCGCAGGTTCGGAACCAGGAGCGCGACAGGGACGTGTTGATACAGCGGGGTTGAAACGAGGATGCTAGCAGTCCATGTCGATCCTAATAGCGACCAAGAGCTCAGCGTCACAATGCAATCGAAGCTGTATGACAGGATGCCATGCGCGATCCTCCGAAATCTTGATAAATCTGGAAGCGACTGGCTTCTATTTGCAGAAAATCGTAAGGGTAAGGTAAGGTAAGGTAAAGTAAAGTAAAGGTAAGGTACAGGTCAAGCTCCGTAGGCTTTACAATATAGTCCTAGGAAGGATTCGCAACGATGTTGTTTTCTTTTTTTGCAATTCCCGAATTGTCACGCGGTAAGGTGGTGCGAGGTGGTATTTTCAAAGTCGCCAAGCCAGAAGACAGGCACTTTATGGATGATACCCCAATGGCTTCTCTCTTGTTCCTGACAGAGAGCAGCTAGGTAGGTAAGTATACCAAGTAGTTAAAAGAAGGGATAAGAAAAAAGGTGTGTGTTAATAGTGGTTACTCTTCGGTATGAATCTCGCTCGTGGTGAGAATTAGAAATGGCGTAAGGCGGCATTGATATGATCACGACGGGGCGAATTACACATTATGCATGGGTTAGCCGCAGGGTGAATAATAAAGCTACTAGGTATGATTTATCTTAGCGAGCTTAGACTTGAGATTTTTGGCCAGCCACCACAGCCACCACTTATTTGGTCCGTGCAAATATATCGTAGGGCTATGCCATAGTATGCCAAAAATTTAAGTTTAAGGTTCGTGCGTAAATTTTTGAATGTATTCCCTACAATATTATATAGAAATAATAAAAATTATATTTAAAAATAATTAATAATTAAACAACAAAAATAAATATTTTTAATATTTAAATGGTTGGAGGTAGTAATAGTTAATATAAAGCCTTATATCTAATTTGTGTATAGTATAATAAAAGAGTGAAAATGTTATGCGTAATTACTATTTTTTAAGATTTTCTTACAAATTATTTAATTATTTTTATTAAATAATAACAAAACAATGAAAGGTTTTATTTATTTTGTATAAGCGGTAAGGGTTAATGATAGATATTTTAAAGTTCGTTAGTATTTTTTTTGATTTTTTTGTTGTGATGTTGAGGTATTATTGGATTTGAGGGGTAAAAATTGCGTATTTTACTTTTTAGGTTTATATAATATTTAGTAATAATATAACTAATAATGTTTCAATTAATTCTAAATTTTGTTGATAGTTTAAAAATAACCCTTTTTAACCTCGAATATGTTTGTATTATTATTTAAAAGCTTGGTTTTTTGATGTTGCGCTTAAACTAAATTCAAACACGTGGTTTGTGTTGGAAAATAAACGCAAGCAATTTGGTTAAAAATTAAGGTTTAATTTTAAGATACGTTAACAAGTAGTTTAAAAGTATTAATTGTACCTTATAAATTAAAGAAATAGTAAATTAAGGGTTTAAGTATATTGATAGAATAAATTTTGATTGTAATAATTATTTTAATATTTATGATTTTTGTTATGGAAGGCTTATATACAAACGATCACGCACACGCTTCAGATTAGGAGACAGTTTTTGGTGGGAGGGGTATGTCAAAGGTCTGATTAGCTAAAAAGTGCTGTGGTTCAAAAGGTATAAAGAAAAACCATCCTCCTAGTCTGAGCCTGCTAAGATAAGGTATGATATATGTTCCATGGGTAATCTATGGTTCGAATTGATGTCTTAATCCCATGTATCGTGGAGGGCACAAGACCACCAAAAAGGAAAAAGGGACCAAGGAGAATATACAAGGGGATACAAGGGGATACAAAGGGGAATATGGGCCCATAAAATTCAGGGGAAAACAACTTGACAGGGAATAGAACAAACCGGATGAACCAATAAAAACCTTGTCGGGTCTTGGCAGGGGGTCGCTTGCGCTAGAATTGCATCGTAGGTGTTGTTAGTGTTGGATCCCGTAAATCAGTGGTAAGTCAGTAGTAAGTCAGTAGTGCTTCGTTAGACTCTCGCACATACTTTCTTACGAACAGTGGCCTTTAAAGATTTTCATTATCTTGACCAAAGTGAGAAGTTATGTACGTGAAAAAAAAGAAAGAA
This sequence comes from Daldinia sp. FL1419, assembly GCA_025201765.1. Classification (NCBI taxonomy): domain Eukaryota; kingdom Fungi; phylum Ascomycota; class Sordariomycetes; order Xylariales; family Hypoxylaceae; genus Daldinia; species Daldinia sp. FL1419. The sequence continues at coordinate 27,433 of MU623473.1, read as the reverse complement.
AAAAAAAAAGAAGTTTAGTCATCTTATTAATAGTTACCTAGGTACCTGGGTTAGGTATTTAATATGTAATATCTCATCTTCTTCCTCGTCTGATCTTTATAACTATCGCATTTAAGGACTTAGGACTTTTCGGCAAGACCGCATTTAAACTAATTTGCAGCGTCTACATCGTGTCTTTTTTTTATATTAGGCTAACTATCAACTAAAAACCCCCCCAAAAACCAGGTGTGATGGTTTGCCCACTCCCATATAAACAGGGAATAAAGATATAGAAACTTTCGACTCGGGATGCCACCTAACCTCGAAGACTTTATATATATATATATATATACATCTTTCTACTATTACTACCCTGTCATACTTGGTGATGCTGTTGGTAGTTATGTAGTATGAGCCCGTAGGTTCGAATCTTATCGACAACGGGCTGAGAAATACCAAACAGGGATAAGAGTTATCATGTACGGATTCGTACCTACACTACTATGTAGCTCGGAGCCATCCGAGTCCTCACCATCAGTAGCCTCTGCTGAAACAATCTAACCGATGCTAGCGACTCGAAACTTCGTACCATGATGATTCTAAAGGGTGTATGTAATCAGAATAGCGTGCTTGTTTTGGACTCTTTTATACCGTAGGGTTTATGCGACAACCTCGTATTCCTATTTTGATTCGTCAACTCGCTTCTTCACAACCAGACGAATTAGGAATCAAGTGAAACGACCATACTTATACGCTACATTGGGTACACGTACGGTGGCCCATTAGTGCAAAACCGACAAAACCAAAAATATAGATGAAAATTTATCCGATTTATAGTATACGCTATAATTATAACACATTAATACGTTAAAACCCCTATAATTACAGCACTTTTTAATAGACCATACGTTATAAATATAGTAATTAAAATATAAGAGTATTAATTAATTAATTAAAATTTAACCTTAAATTAATTTTATAAATATATATTTCTTTAGAGAATGTTATATTTATAATAAATATTTTTATTAAATTTATTATAATTACAAGGGGTTTAATATTATTATTTACTTAAATTATAGCACATTTAATAAATACCTACAAAATTTTTATTACCCCTAAAATACCTTATATTTATAATAGCTTTAATATTATAATTACAGCAAATTTAATAAGTTTTTAGTGATTTTTTAATAACTACTAAAATATAGCGTATTAATCATTAAAATTTGCTGTAATTATAGAGGGTTTAATGCACCTCTGTACTATAATTATAGCGTACCCCTGCAGGGAATCTAACCAATTAAACGAATTTTTATTTACGTTTTTAGTTTTGTCGGTTTTGCACTAATGGTGCACCGTATACACGTCCACTTATCACCACCGATACGGACTAGATCCCCACCGTCTTCGCAAGGCCAATAGTCCGTCTCCGAGTTCCTCCCCTGCTTCACAGCCGCGGGACTGCATAGACGAGGCGAATCAGCACATCCAACTTCTCGTACAGATTACCGCATATAGTTAAGTGATAGTGTTGCCGAAGCTAAGGCCCTGGCTGGTAAACGTGGCAATATAGGGTGCTATACTTCGTATAGTAAACTGCAAAATAATAAAATAATAAAAACTTATAAGACGTTAAGGTTGCTGGTGTACCCTGATGTGCTGTCCAACGCCGCATTCAACCCAGCTGGATTTTTAAGTATCGTATCGACCATCTCTCAAAGATATAGCCGAGAGTGAGGCATCGTCTCAACGATCGCCTAAAGAAAGCATCCCGAGGGCATAATTAGGCACATAATAGTTCTTGTATGCATGTCTCGGCGGTAATAGTGTGGGATGAGACAATGCTATGTATGTGGCTTGCCCAGCCCTAGTCGTTAATGCTATTATCATACATGGTACTACTTTATACAAACTTCGTTTACTGGGTTAGGGGGATCTGTATATGATATCTATCTATCTATTACCTTTTGAAATACCATTCTCAATCTTAGCTGTGATCAGAAACGTACCTACTTATTAATTACTATTCTTATCAAAAGTGTAGCATCCCGACTTATACCAAATTACTACTCTACGAGATGATCCTTCATGAAAAAAGCGCTCCTACTAATAGGTATTATCGCTACAAAGCCAATGACTATACATGTCAAGAGACTTGGATCAGCTAGATATCTTCTCCAATGTAAGATCTTGAAGGCGTCAGTTCGTGAATGCTTGGTTCTAATACTCAGGTAGCTATCGGAAGTCTATCTTGGTTGTATTGCACATTGATCATAGTTAGGTACCTAAGGATAAAACCTAACACACGCCCACATGGGTACTCAGCAAGCAATGGTAGCTACAAAGAAATAAAATGCAACGGGATCCTAAGCACATTCAACCGTATTAGCATCGTATTTAATTGGTATCATTCGCGCCCCGATACTCATTTACATCTCCACATTGTAGAGCAACGCAAACCCACCCCGTTTCCTTCTTAGAACAACAATGAGTATACCTTTTCTCCTGGGTCTTTTCACGGCCACCCTTTTGCCCGTCTTCATAGGCTGTGGCATATATGCGGCTATACGCTACTTACAAATTGCATCTACCAACTCCGTAGCGAAATCTCGTCACCGTCTCGTATGTATGTATATATCACACTACTAAGTGACCATATGTGAGCTCATGGCGTAGGCTTCTCGCCTCCACCCTTGTCCTCTGGCTCAGTACTGTCCTCCGCCGTGATAGGTTTCTCTTTGGCTGACTGCAGCGGCTCGTAACTCATCTTCGCGTTAACCTGCTCTCGTGTCTCCGTGTCTTTCCCTCCATCCTTTTGACCTTCCTCCTGACCCAATCCCTTAGTGCTATCCGTTGAAATCGCCTTGCTGTCGCCCACGAGCTGTGTTGCATCGCTAGGCGCAGTGCTCTCCTCAGTGCCCTCTTGAATAGTATCCGTTCCGCGCGTTCCACGAGTCGTTGTGCCCTCTCCCTGCTTCGCGACGTTAGCTTCGAATTCGTCGCCTTCGCCCTCGGAAATGCCCAACTTATTCTCCACATCCTCGGCTAGCTGATCGAGTTCGTCGTGGATCGCCGCCTTCTTCTGCATCTTGGACAACTGCCGGTTCGCCTCCTTTTCTCCTACAACAACTCTCCATTCTGTTTCGAGCTCATCGCGCCAACCTAGTTCATCTGCCAGCTTGCGGATCCCGGAGTCGCAGTCTCCTAGGACCAAAACGTCATCAGCGCGCGAGCCCATGTCGCCTACGCGCTCGAGGTTGAAAAGCACGCGAGGAGCACCCTCTCGCGCCCGGCGAGGTAAACCAGCGAATGGGTGCACGAGCAAACTGGTACCCATAACGAGCATTAGGTCGGCGGTGTCAGGTACTGAGATGTTATTATAAAACGTCTCGGGAAGCTGCTCGCCGAAGAATACAATGTCGGGTTTAACCAGGCCACCACAATCTTTACGGATACAGCGTGGCGCCTCACCGCGCTGGACATGTTCGCGCATCAGGCCATCAGGGAACACAGTGTGGCAGTCAATACAACGTTGCGTGGCGAAACTTCCGTGGGCCTCAACTATCTTCTCAGGAGGTACACCAGCAGCACGCTCTAAGCAGTCGATATTCTGAGTGAATAGCATGCGAAGCAATCCCTTTTTAGCAAGTAGCGCAATGAATGCGTGAGATACCGTCGGGCTAAAGTTTCCAGGGTATAACTCCTTGGCCAGCAGATAGAAAGGCTCCGGATTAGTGCGGAAGAAGTCGATCTCAAAGACGGCCTCCGGATGAGGGAGGTTGAAGCGAGAAAGGTTATGGTATAAACCCGTCTTAGGGGAGCGAAAGTCGGGTACTACATCGTAATAAGTACGAGTGTTATGGGACGAGGCTGGCTCGTGAAATCTAGGCAGATACAATGATATTTATATGAGATTCAAGAAGAAGGAAGGAAAAAAAAAATCATGAACTCACTTCCAGCTGCGGTAGAAATACCGGCACCGGTCATGACAACAATATTTTTTGCGCCGCCATCCTTGATGAACTGCGCGACAGCACGAAGACTACGCTCTGATAATGTTTCCGGCGGCGTGTCCGGGTCGATGAGATGCGATGTCTCTTGACCCATCTTTCTTGGCCGCGGATGCGGTTTTTGCCCTTTTTGATGGCGAGGTCTCTTTCTGCGACCTATGTTGAGTACCTAGTGGATCAGAAACAACGAATAACAATGTCGATGTTTGTAAGACAAAGAGCCGAAATGGTAATTCTGAATGGCCTCTTATATTCGGGGTTTAAATGTATGGAAGTTGAAGGTTAAATAAATTCTTAAGTTGCATCATTTTTTTTTTTTTTTTTATAAATCAAGAACGGCGTGATAAGGCTACCTACGAACTACATATACACAAGGCAGGTACATATGTGGTGTACATCTAGGTACTTCCACCATACCTGCGGTTTCCATATCCATCGTATGGCGGGGTCCATGTTATCTAACGTATGATGCCGTGGGCGGTGGGGTACATCATTAGTACGTCTAGATGTAGAGACCGGTAGATACTAGAGACGCCTTCCGATACATTGTAGATGACCTAATTTCCACATATATATCTGATATACAGAATGCCTCAACCCTAGATTACGACAGTATAAGATGTTTGATACATATACCTCTTATCAAGATTATATTAGTTAGGTACATATGCTGTGACTTGTTACTCTAATCTCGTGACTAGGCTCAAGTTCAACGTCGCTCCTTTTTTGTTATGATTTATATATAGTTACAAATTGTATTATTCATATACAATGTCCATGCCATATATTGTTACCATCGCACATCACACAGATTCGTCTGTTCGCGTAGCCATCACACACCTCCCGAGCCTTGACCTGAGTTGCCGAACCCCTTCTCACTTAATGTGGGAGGGAGCAACGGGCCAGCTAATACTCGGAACCTAAACCCAGAGAGTTCTCTATTGAAGAGTAGCTCTATGTAATGGGCCTCTCTTTATGTGCGAGGACTTTGGACTTTCCACGAGTATTAATCTGGTTGCCTCGGTCCTCCCCGCGCCAAGCTTGGTCACGACACAATGGAGTTGGTCATGTCTCGCACTCGATCGGGGTGTTTCGGGCCATAGCTGAGACGCAAAGTTAATCAATACCTTTCTACCTTAACGCCGGACCGTCGCTCGAGCTGATTTTTCTTGCTTTCCTTTTTTCCCGGACATCGCACATTATTATATAATACAAGTGTACAAGAGGTTGGATACCAAATAATGGTATTCCTATCATCGTGCCCACTCCACCGTCTCGAGCGCCATCATTACGAGCGCTAACGTTGAAGGGAGAATCCTATATACTGTTAATATTCAAACCTGTTTATGCAGCGTATTATAGAAAACTTACCAGATGACGTAGCTTTGGAATAAAATCTTTGACATGACCCCTTCGTATACCTCGTTGATTTGGCAAATTTGAGCCAGCTGTAGAGCGCTCGGCGCGCCCGTGAGCAGAAAGCAGACAATAATGAATATTGGGTCGTCAAGGATGCTGACGGGAACATATTTAGCAACGAGCGCTAGAATAGGTGCCATGATGATGGTAGGGAGTAACATGCGGCTGATGAGCGAAGCTACCAAGAGACGTTTTCCAATCTGTTGTTCTTCGGGGTCGTTGGTCTCTTGAGCTTGCGTATTTCGGGCTAGGTTGGCACCTAGAACCACTAGAATAAGAGGTACGGCGACACCGCCACTTTGCGATACTGCTCTGGTTACGCTGTTGTTGACAAACGTCCCTTCTTGGAAAAAAAGTCGCTGCAAATCAGGTACCGAAGCCACGATGATAGCGATCAACATGGCCCATAAAGGTGGATTCATAAACTCCCATAAAAAGTTGTACACTCGGAGCCACCATCCCCATACCCTAGCTAGACCGTTTTGGATGGGACTGGGTAAACCTTTGTATGCGCGTGTAGAAAGCCGGACAACACAGTGCTCGACAGACACCGTGGCCTTTTTAACCCCAAAGCAAGCCCGCGCGTAGTAACCTTCGACTCCGCTTGGGATATCCGTGTCACTCAGGTCCTGCATTCGAGGAAACAATGTCATATTGTCAGGCTCGGCCGTTGCGGAGTAACCGTTGGGGGAACGAGAACCACTGTCACACTTCTTCGTTGGTCGCTTTCTTGGAGTGGTCTCATCGTCTGAATCGGCGGGGGATGCTACTGACGTCCCGGCCACGGGGGTTCGACCGGCTGGTTCGTATACGTCCGACTCGTCCGAGCCATCCGAGTCGTCATGACCCTCGTTCTCAGTAACGTTTCCGTCCAGACCAGGAATCAAAACTCCGTCTTGAGGTACTTCGTCTCTATATCTGCCCTCTTCTATCGTCTCATCCTGGTACTCCTCGTATTTGCTCTTAGGAGCTAGTAAAACATGGTATCCCCAGCTCCACCTGACCAGTTGTCCAAGCTGCTGAAATATCAAGAGATATAAAATACCGCGCGCCGCCACTTCGTCATCATTGTCGCCCGGTATCCTGTCCCAGTGGAGCCCCTTCAAGGTTTGCGAGAGCGAAACTACGAGCGAAATTGGTAGCGAGTTTGAGTTTCCAAATACACCCATAGCCGTGACAAAATTCCCAGGGCGCTTGCCAAATCGGAATGCTTTCGAGACACATATAGATACTAGGTAAGATACGCCGGTTTGAACGATAAAGATAAAGGGTATAACTGCGAGGTCGATAAGTTTGTCGGCATTGAGTTGTGATGCTAATTTCGTGAAAACTATTTATTTGTTAGCAACATGTAAAAGAAGGGTGCGATTATATGCGCATACTTAGGCATGGCGTAAAAAGCATGACGTTGAGATTTGCCAGGAACTTTTGTTTGTCGGCATCAAAGTGACCTAGCCTTGCAATGATATATCCAGGTAAGCTAACGCAGACAACTTCAAGCACGGCCTCGAAGACTAGTAGGATTAGATGATCGATGGAAGGATGAGAGTCGTGAGTGTTCTCTATTGCCATGACTGGCACACCAGAGGTCCAACCTGCCAAGGCATTGTTAACCCTGAAGGAGGTTGGCCTAGTGCTTGACAAGTCTATCATATTTGCTGGGCTTGAAGGATCTAGGGTGACCAAGGATGACTTGTACTACTGTTACTGCTGGTTCTACAGTTGTCGCACGCTGGAAGCGGTTGAACCGGATGTCCAACGAACCGGAACCTCGGGATTTGGCTTCGTATAGATGAATTGGTTGAATAGCACTCGAAGATGACGCCTATCTTCGAATATGTTGGTCGGCCTTTCGATCTCCAGAACGAAATTATAATATGTTGATTTCGCCTAGAAACCTAGTACGGGCTATTCAGACCAGCTGCAAAGCCACTGACGCGATAGAAAGCGTTTGAGAATATGAAAGGGGTTAAAAAAAGGGCTATTTTGCTAACGCTTAAAATAGAGAAGATTAGTAAATGGAAATGGGATAAAGGAAGAAAAAGAGGAAACGATTAGGCGGCTATGTGACAGAAACTGCTGTTTCTTTATTAATACGAGTTGGCAGCGGTGCCCAGAAGAATTAAATGAGTGAATTAGGAATACATGGAATGAAAAAAGGAAAAAAGTGATGGAAAAGGACCTTGAGCTCCGAAGGATACTACAAGCCAAGAATTACGACGAAGGATACAACGATCAATACAGCGAAGATACCTGGACCTAAACCGCTGATCTTAGCCTGCGCCCTGGAGATCTCGAACGAGATAAGTCCCGTTAAAGTTACCAGTGAAACATTGAAGCGCATTCCTTACAGTGGTTAGCGTGAACAAGTACCGTAAGTACTAGTGTATTGTACGTAGCACCTGGAAGGCTGGATGAAGCTACCCGTGCATGGTAGAGGTTGCACCTGCGCCGGCAAGACCTGCAGGTCCACTGTATTGTATGAAACAATTTTAGATGGAACATTTAACTACGCTAAGTGATTGGTTTATTTAGAAGGGCAAAACAAGCCTTCAGGGTCCTATTGTCGCAAATGTAGGGGTTAAATAAATGTATAGATAGAGTACATAATAATCTAAGGTAGAAAATAAAACGGTGCTGGCCGCATTGGCGCAGAATTGGAGACCTCATTTACCTCACTTTGCCTTATTGACAGATTCTGGAGCAGACTGCAACTATACATACGCTATGACGCCTCCAATCCGTTTACACTATAGGTACCTACCATGTATATTAATAGGTATCTTAATACTAACTAGCTTTTTAGGTGTCTTATTAGTTACTAGCTATGTGCCCCGTTCGCGCAGGCACTCACTCTAAGGAGGGAATAGGGAAACAGATAGCAGCCACAGATAGGCCTGGCCTCTGATTGGTTAGCCATACATTAACGCATATCCAATGAATTTCTTATAGAATTAATTGAAAATTTTTACTAACTACTATATAAAAGTATTAATAATTAATATTATTTAATAGAACGCATTCTATACAACTTTTTTATTTTATTTATATATCTTGCAAAATGTATACAATAAAATAGTTAGTGAAAGAAAATGTTGCTAATTGCGGGGCAGTTTTAAAGATCTGATTGGTTGTGAAAATTGTGGCAGTACACCTCCGCCAGGATAGTAAATGTTAGCGGCTTCCACCGCCCTAAGCAACAGTGGGTTCACCATGTGGTACGTGCGCTTGCAGCGCTACCTATCAGCCGGTCCCGAATTTTAATGGCGCGGTCTTGGCATTTCAATTCCTTTAGAATATATAACAATTCTACAACCAAAACAATGATATAAAAAATTATAAAAATTATGATTTTATTCGTAAAAAGCTTCTTTACATATCCGTAATTTTAAATTTTTAGTTGCTATAAAGATACGTTTATAATTTTGGTTTAAATATAAAGTGTTAAAATAGGTTTCAAGGATTATACTATTACTCAACACAACTCAGTGAAATCTAAGGTTATAAGAATAATAAAAATATGAATAAATAGATAATTCAAAATAGAACCTATTGATCATTTTTCTGAAATTTGTAGGATTTTATTTATATTTATTGTGTTGAATTAAATATGTTGTTTCTTTCGCAATTTTGGGGGTAAAATGCCAAGACCGCGCCATTAAAATTCGGGGCCTACTGCCTATGTACAAAACCCTAGAATTCCCCACCTGTAATTAGATTAGCCTCTCTCTCAATTATCGTCAATCTCGTACGCGAGCCTCCCGACAGGCAACCACCTGTAAGCCCTCCGTAACTCTATCCTGGCAGAGGTGTGCTAATAAAATAAAAATATAGGAGAGTTGATATCTAATCATATCGATCAATCGATCAATCGGAAAAGGGATAATCTTTATTTCCTTCTTTCTTTATTGTGCTTTAAACCTCAAGGGTAGATCTTTTGTTATGATGATGCGATTAATGTATTAATACCTTAGCACAATGTGGAAGTCTTGGTAGATACGGGTATCTATTAGCTTCTATGACTTAGTGCCATATGCGGATTGTAATAGGTCGCTCAAGAGTTGACGGCGCTTTATGATACCGCCAGAACCCCGCCGACGCGCAATGATGACGATTTCTGGGCAAAAGAATTACTCGTCACACTGCGCTGAGAGGCTGAGAAGCCATTTGCTTTAACTTAATAGGTAGCGACTTTGTCCAGGTTGTGTTTGGGTAGCTCTGAAGGAATGTGCGACATTTGTATTCCGAACCTCATTGAGGCGGTAATTATAAGCCACATATTCAACGATGTCATCTACAAACAAAATTCAAACGGTATAATATGGCTGCCGAAGCACGATGACGTCTTGTTAAATTGCAAGCGCTGACGAGGTTAGCTGAATAGCAACCGAATTTGGCCACGGACAGAAAGGACAGAAAAGACGGAAAAGCCAAATCATCAATCAGATAGAAAGGCGACGCAATGTTACCACATGGTGAGTCTTAGACAGATTTTACAAGACCGGCCTCATCTCCGATCCTATAGCCTAGGTACATAAACAATGCAACCTATCGAAAGTAATATCGTAATTCCTGCTTTTCCCACCTACACATCTGCCTACACGCCTACAGACGACGTGTAAGGAAGGCAGTGTTGTATTTTGGGGTGATTGGAGGTGATTGGGTTGAGGTGATGACGATGGTGGCGATGACGTTATTCAATCTTATCGATTCTATCACTGCCTTGCGCAAGTGATGGTATGCAAGGGTACGTAATCTATGTGTGGCTTGAGGGGATTACTTAATGCTCCAAGGTGAACTTGGACTAGGCAGGTCTATTTATCCACATTCGCTGGACACAGATTGGACCACCCATTCTGCCATTGTATAGATGTGCAGATACCTACTATGTAACTATAGTTACCTATTGGCTTCCAGGCTTAAAGTTCTCTCTCATTCTTACAACATCATAGAAGAACGTGCTTGGCATAATTTCTATGCATAATCTATACATATATCCGTATCTGCACTTAATGTTCACAGTGGTATTCACTTTGCATTAGTCCCCTACATGCAGCTAATAATCCCTTGGCTGGACATATCTCTTTGCATACATTCCTCCTTTAGTAGGTGCCTTAGGTGCTTAACGTAAGAAGTATATCAAGCAGATAAGATACTTCATTTTTATAGACCACAACGGACGGCCAGAATGTTACACTTAACTGGCGAGAATGGCTTACATCGCATAGGAATTCTATGCAGCCTGAGATCTACGTACGTTGCATTACCATTTTGACAGCATCATTTGCGGGGTGGCCAGCTATTATAAGGGAAAAGATCACCGAGTTGCTATCGACGTTGGTATTGGTTTGCACTAGAAATGATGGTGCTGTATGATGCATTGCGGGCATACTCAAACCATTCCCTGACTGCGTCTCTAAATTGGCTCGTGATAATTGTGATACCTCCCCCACCTAAATCACCACCTCCTAAGCCACCCTATGTACACCTAGGTAGGTAGATAGGTAAGTACCTAAGTAAAGTATGCCTCAAGGTTTTTTTTTTTTTTTTTTCCCAATCACATTTTAACTCGTTAGAGCCTCGCGCTTATTCTTCTTCTTCAAGTTACCTTATCCAGCGGTTTACGCACTAACTGGTATAAGCCGTGTCAGCGCATAACAGCGCATGATAGCACACGGCAGGTATCGCATGGTCGGCCGTGAACTTGGCCGCCCCATATATATGACGTCAATGATATCATATTTTCTTCTCGTCGCCAGCGTCGTTTAAGCACCGCACCATATATCAGGATCGCATAATGTGCGAATACATGGTTTGATTTGATTGATGACGGCACTTATGTTATTAATAAATATGTAGGATATTATGGGTGTTAGGTTAGGGCAAAAAAAGAAGCAAATAGATCGAGTTCACAAGAATTCGATCTCTGATGATCAGCGGCTAGAATAGGCTATCATTTTTCTTTTATCATTGTTTCGTACTTATTATACAATCCTATCGGGACTACTTGATTGGATCAATCTGTTAGTTAAGGTAGCCCCAAACTCCCCCAAAAGAAGCTCTAAGCTATGACCACGTGAAGACTTATAGTAGGGTAATCAGCGTCTCTGAAACCAGAAACGCGGGGCATCCTTTAGACAAACCGACCAGTAAAAATTTACAGCTGGCTATTACCTGATTGACATTGTTCCCCATCATTAAATCATCCTTCTCCAACTAGAAAGAAAGAATCGAAAAAAAAACCCCCCGGAAGGGGAAAAAAGGGTGATCAGGAAGTCTATAATATCAACTGGTACGGAACAAGGTCAATCTTAGCTACTAAATTCGGCAAACACTTCCTCCATCGTATCCAAGGTCCTGGTTTTGAGGGTCCAAGGAAGAGGAGACACGTCTAACCTAAAAGGTTCCACAATCCCACAAACCATCTTCTTTGTTAATTTGAACAATTTCTAATGGGGGTGACCCATTTTCACATTATATAGTTGACATATTGTGGTGCCATTTACCATCTTTAAGCCTCGGCCGCTTACAACATTCGTATGTTCGTTTTCTTAAGCAGAGGAGGAAAAAACAAAAAAGAGGGAAACCCTACCTCTTCTTACAGCCACTCGCCTTGCACATAACACAAGGTAATATAAGATAACATAGGTACATACATAGGTACATACATACATCCAATACGTACCTACGTCCATAGGTATCATACCGACACACCTTAGGTACCTTACCTACGTACATCCCACCCTGCCCCTACGTACCTACCTATAGATATGTAATCATACACATATAACAACAGTTAACTATTGTTACGACTACCTACTCTATCAACCCTCCATACCAGTCATCTATATATACATAGTATACACACACGCAATCTCTATCTCTATCTCTCTCTCTCTCTCTCTCTCTCTCCCTCTCCCTCTCTCTTTCTCTTTATTCCCACCAAAAAGAAGAGACCTTTTAGGGTATCCATACGGAAAGATTAGCCGCCTCTTACATACGGCTGAGAAGAACGGGAAAAAAGAAGAGAGGTTGACGGCTTATGAATACCACAATCGGACAGCTTAAGCTAGTGTCTCGGAATTGAACAGGTTCGTGCAGCCCTGCATTGACTTTTACTGCTGCCTTTTGCTTTGTTTTTTTTTTTTTTTTTTTTTTTTTTTTGCTTGCTTCCTTTCGGGCTACGGGTTGCGGGTTACGGGTCACAACTTGCAGGTTGCAGGTTGCAGGTTGCAGCTTGTGATTTCTGGTTTGTCAGATGAATAAACCTAACCTAAGGTAGTCAGTCCCTAGGGTAGTCCCCAGGGTAGTCCTAGGTTGTTGTCCGAGATGGAACCCAGAGAAATAGAAACCCAATCAAATAACCCTTCGCCAAGTTTACCCTCCCTCAAGCAGTCAAGTTACACCCTCTTCAAAATAAACCCTCCCACCTTTATTACCTTACCTTACCATGTCTACCCGAAGAGTCCGGCATACGCTCCGATTCCGTGGATAACACTACTTATGTACAGACCGCTAATAAAATTATCTTTATTGTAGAACGACTCAAGACCCTTGTGCCGACGAATCGGTATTGCACCTTTGCCACTTTCGTGTAGAATTTTTTCTTCGATCTTTAGACGCCCAACCTGACCTGCGTTTTCGGTCGCCGAGCTGCCCCATCGTCATAATTCTTTTTTTAAATTTTTTTTTTAATTAAACGCCGGTTTGCGCTATTCCCCGCCAACTAGCAAACCAATCTCACCAGACCGCCTTCTACTCCGGTAATTAACAATAGATATATTTACCAAAAACTGCTCCTTGGTGATGATAGTAGAGGCGCGCTGTTTGATATCTTTTTCCTTTACCCTATAACCTTACCTCACCATGGCCGGTATACATGACGATCCGGATTCGGTGCCTGCAACACCTGACGAACTGATCGATAGGGACGTTCTGGGTAGCCCCGCCTCACCCGGTTCTATCAACTCCTCAGAAGCAAGTACACCTCTCGAAACGCCCAACGAAGTTAATCCCGAGGCACCTAAGAGAATGCCTTCGTTACGGTCCGTTTCCGATCCTCAGAATCCGGGCCACCCAATGTCTGCTTCCTCTACTCATTTAGGCGTTCTGTCTAATGCGAGGCGCCCCGCGGCAGCTGCCACTGCCGCGCACATGTCTAGTGGTCGCTTACCGGAAGATTTGAACGCGAAGATGCGGGCTTTTCATCTGTCACGTCAGGGCAGTTCCCCTTTGAATTCGCACCAAGCTACTCCGCCTACCGGGGCTTCCCCAGGCGGTTCGGTGGTAGGTGGCCTACCCGGGCGCCTACAAATGCCTGGGGGTATTCAGAGGCCTGCTGCGCCTTCGTTTCCGAAATCAGCCCCCACGGTACCCTCGATTCCCCCCGGAGGCGGAGGTTTGGCAGGCAAAAGACGGTTTGGTTTCAAGCTTGGAGATATGGGCGGAGCTCCTCCTGCTTCTCCCATATCCGGCGGCGCAAATTCCGGCCCTCAGGTAGCGCCTATTCAAAACGGAAATGCCCACATGTCACAAATGAAGCAGTTCGAAGAGTACATCGACTCGGAAAAGGGATACCTAACGTTCAAAGGCAAAGCGATTATTACTAACAAGGGGGTCGATTTTTCCGACGGATCTGTATTCAGAATATCGCTTGACGAAGTCGAGAAGCTAGATGAGTTAGGAAAAGGTAATTATGGCACAGTCTATAAGGTGAGGCATACGAAACCAAGGGTCCCGCGCTTCGGTCCCGGCCTTTCTGGGTTTAAATCTGCTTCCCTGCCGGGTGTGTCTACGAGCACGCAAGACAAGGCAGATACCGAGACCAAAGTCGGGTCTACTAGCGGTATGGTTATGGCTATGAAAGAGATACGGCTGGAACTAGACGAGGCAAAGCTGGCGACCATATTGAAGGAATTGGTAATCTTACACGAATGCGCGTCACCTTATATTATCGAATTTTTCGGGGCCTTCTTTCAGGAAAGCGCTGTGTATATGTGTCTCGAATACATGGATGGAGGTTCTATCGACAAACTCTATTCGGGAGGAATCCCGGAAAATGTGCTTCGTAAAATTACGTATTGCACTGTAATGGGTCTTAAAGAGCTGAAGGATAAGCACAACATCATCCATCGCGACGTCAAGCCCACGAATATCCTCATAAACACTCGCGGACAAGTAAAAATCTGCGACTTTGGTGTAAGTGGTAATCTGGTAGCGAGTATTGCCAAAACCAACATCGGATGTCAAAGTTACATGGCGCCCGAACGAATCTCCGGCGGAGCGTTCATGCAAACTGGTGCCGGAGATGGCACGTATAGTGTACAAAGCGACATATGGAGTTTAGGCTTGACAATCATTGAATGCGGCATGGGGAAATACCCCTATCCGCCTGAAGTATCCTCGACGATTTTCAGTCAGCTCAGTGTAAGTCTATAACAGGATCCGGGCCTACAAGATTTAAATATGCTAACGCTATTCCGTAGGCGATCGTCGAAGGTGATCCTCCCGATTTGCCGGATCGATATTCCGAAGCTGCACGGACATTTGTTCACGGTTGTCTCAATAAGGTGCCTAAACTTAGGCCAACTTATCAAGCTTTGTTAGCCTCCGAATGGATCGAAGATTTAACGAAGCCGGAGACTATCACGGAAGAAGACGAGGAGATAGACGAAAATGATGCTAGTGCTGAAGCAGTTGCCGGTGCTGCTGGAAAATTGGACCTCAGTCATTCAAGTACGGAAGATGAGGAGGTCGCTGTATGGGTTAATGAGGTACTGGAAAAGAAAGAAAATGGGCAATATGGCGAAGCAGAAGGGCAGCCAGCACTTCACCATGCTCCTCTTGATGCCGTGAGCCCGTTAGCCAGTCCGCAGATCGGGCAATAGAAACATCGCGATGCTTTGCGCAGGCAATCCCCATTAGATCACAAAAGCGAAGGGTGGGATTTTCTCGCGATATGGTGGAGCAGGCCCTCCGCGATCTTCCCTCACGGTTACTTCGAGAACATAGCATTATTCGGCGTACAAACTTGGTTCAACACATAGCACAGCCAGGGGCGGCAGCACTGTCTCAATATTTCATCGTCATCATCCCACGTCTTGTTCTCCTTCCGCAAAAGGGTCTTTTAGGGTTTAAATTTTTTATTCTTTATTCTTTTTATTTTTTTTATCATCGAAACGGCATTTGGAGCGAAACGAGGAGTCCCTGTAAACGTATTCGGGATAAGGAAAGAATGGGCTATTCTTAAATCCGGGCAACTTGGAATGAATGACGCGACGTATACGTGAGGGATCCGTGTGATATCATAAAAGCGATCGGGAGGAAAACCGGGAGATTCAGAGAAGGACTCTTCGTTCTATGCAACACATTGTACACTTTCTGTTACTAATTTTTCAACTCTCCTGATTTTAATACTGGCATCACGCGGAGAAGAAATAAAGAGAGCCGGATGTTTCAAATTTATTTACTTCTCCTCTATTTCCATTTATGTTTATTCGTTCGTCACGGCGGACAATCTTTCTCAGAGACAAGACGGGAATTCGCATTCCGCAAGGAGTTATAGGGATATAAAGAGACCAATACACGGAAAGAGTGCTTGTGAGGTAGTGTATACTTGGACGGTCGAGGAAGGGTGAGACAAGGTAGATTGAACCGGAGGTTCTTCCATAGGAATAATGTCCGTTGGGATGTAATCCGAGGGCAGATGAATCGAGATCAAATAACACGGGTGAGACTGAATGAATTATGTTTTACTATCATAAGTGATTGGATGACGGACTTGAAGGATTTGAATATACGAAAATAGTCAGGACATGTCTTGAGTCACATGTGAAGGATATGAGATTTTGTAATATGAAGAAAATATTGTGCCCATACGTAGAAACAGGTAATCGTAATCGTAGTTGGAGTCGTAGTTGAGTAGGTCAGACCATGGGGGACATTAAGTACGTATTGAATACCTTGAATTGATCCAGTTCTATTTTACATCATTGTCTCGGAAAAAGCTGAAATCTTTTTACTTAATAACTATAGAGAGGAAAGAGGGATTTTTGCTCTCATATGAAGCTATTATTAAAGGTGCTACTAAAAACGCAACTCTGGCTCATTGTCACGAAATTAAATATAGCGAGGCTAATGATATGATAAAGCCTCTTAATTCTCGCCTTTGAATACCTACCTACCTAGGCTAACTAATTAATAAAAGCGCCCCAGTCAAGGCATGTCGAAGATATAGCACTCAGCTAATAGCAAAGCTAGTCCAGCCCTCAGATCATCTTCACGATGAAAATGTCACAACATGTTTCAAACCGATACAGCTAGCCAGATAGTCAATCAATTAATCATCTACCATAACGACCGACTAAGCACAATGGTACCTGTAGCATACATAGAGTATATGGGTAACCTGCGGCTGTGGTATCTCGAATTATTACTTCCTCCATCATCATCCGTGCTGTCTTTCTCGTCTGCTGCTCTGCTCCTTGGTTATGCCTTCGTATCCTAGCATACGACACCTTGTGTAAAACCTCGCATCGGTCATTATCGTCATTATCCATTATGTCGAGCTCCATGTAAAACACGTAAAACTCGACGCTTGAGTTGGTGGTATGCGCACTCTTAAAATCCCCGCCCATTCATTCGTCCTGTATCATCTCGCAATTTTTGTTGGGATTTTCTCTCTCGCCGTTTTTACTAGGAGATTTTCGTGGGTTTTAGGTATAGTTCATCTTTCCTGCTACGGCTTTTGAGGATTTCGCTTAAGCGTACTCCTCCTTAACGCGTCGACCGTTCATATCGTAGCTCCGGTGACTTCGCACGCTTCTTTGTCGACCCCATCTACGACCAGTGTGGCCCTCGCCGCTACTTCCACGGATGCCAAGGCAGAAGAGTATCGTGGCAATCAGTAAGGCAGCCCAACTACCCCAGCTGAAACCGAAAGCCCATCGACCGAGGCTGGCGTCACGGCCACTCGCAATGAACGCATTACGCATCTTAACGAAAACGGCTGTCATTAGCGACACGGCGATAGTGTGGAAGAATAAGGCGACGAGGGCTGCTAATCCCGCGATAGCTGATCCCAAGCGTCCACAGCACGCGACGAAACCTGCAAAGAATGCTAGCACTGAGAATACTAGCGCAATCAAGTAGAAGACCCAGCCAAATCGCCACATGTAGTAGTAGTAAAAACTGGTAGTGTCACCGCCATGGGTACCGATCAAAGAAGAGGGCGCATTAGCCGGGTTTGCAGACCAAGCCCAGCCCAGAGGGGGAGCAGGCCATGCACCACTGCAATCGGTATTGCCTTCACCACAGATGTAAAAGTACGCCCATTGTGTAACGGATCGAGCGCCCGTTATGCCGCCAGTTTGGGCTGACAAGAAGTAAGTTTGTCGCAAAGGTGATGTGTTGTTAACGGCTGATAGAATGACGAAGAATAGCATCACCAGCGAGCCGGCGAGGAAGATGAGCGAGAGGGGCGCAAGGTATGCGTCTATAAAGTCATTAGCAGTGTCGCAGAGACGAGGGGGAGATGATGAAGTAAGACTTACTTGAGCGCGCCATCTTGAATATTGTTGACCGGCCAAACCGGATTGCAGCTTGTAAAAGGTCGCTTGTGGTTATCGAAGAAATTGCGGAACCAGTCTGAAGATTGAAAATGTTAGACTTCTTGTCGCAAACTTTGAAAGAACTAAAATTCGAAGATTACGTTTGGGAGGAAGTAAGCAAATTAAGTACATGTAAGGTAACTGGTGGCTGACAGGGTAAGGGGTAGTACCTAACCGGTTAGTAGGAGTAGGTGTAGGTGACTGGGTACCACGTACCTTTTTTTTCTAGGTACGCAAGGCCAACAAGACAGTGTTTCGTTCCCAGGAGAAACTAAAGCCAAGACACAGTTTCTTAGATTAAGTTGTCTTGGGTACGAATCCGGAAGAGAGTTCAAGATCAAAGGCGGTCGGGAAGATGGGTTAAGTTAAGGGGGGAAGAAATGGATAGTTACCGATTGGATTTCGTTTCCGCTCTTTTGTCTTCTTTTCCGCAATCTGCAAACCTAAAATAGGGAATTATCAAGGGTATATGAGGTATAGTATTAATCCCAAGATCGAATAAGATTTCGACGAGGTTATTATCACGATAGAAAAAAAAGGGAGTAAAGACGAAAGCCGAAAACGATTAAAAAACAGATAGTTGAAGAATCTCTCTTGCGTGAGTAAAATGTGTTGATCATCGAAAAGAAGGTCGTCAAAGGTTGTCAATGGTGGGCACGAGCCAACGCCTAGTGGGGTAGCATGACGACACTGGCGAAGCTATTGGAAGAGCTCGTTACCTAAATCGTACTAGCTCTTCCGAATAGCCTGATATAGCGCCATATAGCACCAAAGAGGCTTCATCCGAACATATCTTCCCCGGCAAGACCCTACAGACTACGTATCTACGTAGGTATCTATGTATCAATTCATTAGTACGCTACAGTACGTCCATGCGGGCATTACATGAACACATCAATACATAAAAATATATTTGTGCTACTGCATTACTTGTAACGTACCTACCTACTGAATCCGTCTCACGTACAAGTAGGTACCATGTACTGAGTTGAAAATTTAGAATACGTACCTCCTCTACTACGACAATTCACTTACAACATATTCTTAGAAAAGCCACTTTACTCATACGTCATCTATATGGCGGACTCAAAGAAACCAAAGAGAGACGAAGCTGGGCCATCGACGTCGTGATAACATACCTGGCCGATCACCATGATGACGAGTCGTCGTCATTCCCTGCGAGGCTTAGAGATAGCGATAACGTGGTGCTACGTTTTCAAATTGCTACCCACGCACGCCTGCGGCCTTTCCTCCGCGGCATCCGGGATCCGAGTCTAGAACGTTTCTCATCCTCAACTGCTTTTTTTTTATATGTATAAAAAAAGATAAAAAAAGATAAAAAAAGATAATAATAAGAAATAATAAAAAATAATAAAAAATAACAATTCATTGCGGCGCTTATGTAGGTTACCTACAACCTACCTGCACTACGTATCGAGCTTCTATTGGTTTAAGACATGAGTGAGGGCACCAAAACAGGGAGGGATGAATCGCGACGACTTTTGAAAAGCCACGAATTGCATCTCGCATAGTTAATATAAATTTCTTACCTCAATAAAACGAAAACCTCCCTTGCTTAATCACAACTACGCAACTACTGTGTAGATTCGATCACTATCACGTGTTACGCGACTTATGCCCATAGGTTTAACGTAGGGCCTTAGGTGACTTTTATTTACTCTACTACTCCGAAGTCCGTTAGCCTGAGGCCTCACTTATGTTCTTAGCAGTTCAAATGGCCTTTTTTTCGTTATATTGATGTCTCGTTTCTAACCGAGCTTGATATATTTCCATGAGCCCTAACTTTAAACTAAAGGTTTTCATTGTTGATAGCTCCAAAGACTTGAGTTTTAGGGATATCCGTTGTGGATCGAAGCTAGGTAGGTAAATATATTAGCAGAGCTAGTGTAATAGGTATATCCCCTTTGTTAATTTGGTCTTCTCGTCCTAGTTGTTACCTACGTGCATATTGACTACGCTCTTTCCAACCTCTTTCAATTCCTAAAAATAGATATCAATTGGGATTTTGTTAATATTTAGTACTAGTTACAAGGTGTACTATAAGGTATGGGCGTGCTTGACTTGGAATACTAGGTGGCCGGCCGGCTAGCCCATCGTATAAGCCGAGTTGGCTTAGAAACCACTTGAATAGACACCAATCTCCTGACGTACCTAGCCAGCGATTTAATCCGAGAGTTAAGATAGATATGCACGGGATTCGAATCGTACGCCAACTCTAAATTTGCGACGCCTCTGAAAACACCCATCGTATCAAAAAAAGTAAACTAGTATCAGCTTTGGCTTCTATGTGCTACTATCCTTTATCACCATTGAATAGCTGAATAATGAACCCCTAAACGCCTAGTCGAAGGCCAAAGAATTTCCTTTTTGTTTCCTCTAATGTCCTATTACTTTCAAATCTCATAATCGTATTGTTCTAAAAACCCGCCTTTACACTTATTTGACACTATAGATAGACGGTATGGTACACGGGGTCGAAGGCATACCTTTCTAATAAATTAGACCCCTCACCAATTGGATATAGTTTTGAGCTTCGATGATTAAAAAACTATAACCCTAACCGCTCGGAACTTACTACGAAACCCTTAAGAGAAAACATAGACAACTTAGGTAGTTTTGAGGTAAATAGTAGTGTCCATGTATAAAAGCAGCTATGCGGTACAATCATTTACTGCTGGTTCCGTTCAACCCTACTCTCCTCAACACTTTGCCCTCTGAACATGATATTGGGGCAATGCGACACGTCCCAGAAGAAGACGACAACATGCCTCTCCCACTCTTCATATTCTACTTGCTGCTAGTAGCATGGTTCATTGTCGGTATCTTCACCGGCATGTTTATTATATATGTACAAAGGTACTACAGCGAAAGGCGACAGTCTACCGAACCGAACGAGCCGGACGAGTATACCTTTCTAATCCAGAGAGAACAACAACAAGCGTCATATTATTTGTCTGATGGCGAAATGAGCTTATATGGAACTGATTTTTACGAGGAGACCCAATTACCACGCTCGGTACAGCCTATACATAGGATGGAGTGGTATATGTATATGGTCTAGTGGGCTCCATGTTAAGCAGCACTTCGCATCTGACAGCCGGAAACTCATCACCCACCTTACAGGCATATAGTCCTAAGGTGTATGGATAGGGTCACGAACGAGGAAAATTCATACGCCATCTAGCGATCCCGCGGATGGTTACAGGGGAAGCCACGGCTCCTTTCGAAGCCTCACTACGTCTGAGATGGGACGTCACTTTTCAGTAATAGGAAGATGATACGATTTAAGTCGCCACAGAACGAATAAATATAAAAGCGCCACAGGATTGATTACAAGACTGCATGGCGAGTCTAATATATAGAAAGTGTAGGGGATCAAGACGCGGCCGGGTGGCACCGACTGGATAGGATTGGACACCGTCGTCACAACAACCGCTATTATACTTACTAGTAGCAATAGTGCTGAAAATACGCACCTACAATAAACGCCTAATATTCGAGATATTCTATAAGCTAGTCAACTCAAGAAGAAGGTTCCAAGGGACCAAAGAGTGGGTTGGTTCGAGGGTGATGGATCGGGCTTGTGTATTGGTCTATGGATTTTTTGGTCTACGGATGATTATCCCCTATTAAAGGTATCTACGGAGTTTATGTTTCTTTTTGTTTGGTTCGACGGACATTTTACTTTGGGAAGGAAAAATGCGTGTCAAGTCTCTCGAGTTGGTACTAGGATACATACCTGGTTAATATTCAACTGTATATGAAACACATTCTTATAGAATAGGACGAGGATAATGGAATATCGATGTGCTAGTAATGAATTAGTTTATTTATGGATGAGTAGATCATTAGGAACCTAAAAAATGACATATAAACTTGCTTCTCGATGGTTAGATGAGCTTGCCCTGCTGCGAAGGTGAATTCGTATCTACAGTTAATACTAATCCAAGATGATTTCCAGGGGTATCTACTAGTTCTGCAAGGCTGACAGAGTAGCCCATATACCCACCGCTGATCTGGAATTACCTAGTAGTGGCCTCCTTTCCCAACCTATATATATTGGCTTTTCATGTACGGCTCCGGGATTTTCTCACGGTAAGATGTACATTATTATGGTGTATTATTAGTATAGCAGTCTATCAGGCTAATTAACTCTAATGTGAATGTCTTACGCGGCTTAAATATTTGTCTTCTAAGCCATCATATACGGCTTAGGATGAAAACGGTTGTTTCTCAGGGGGTCTAAGCTAGAGCCTCAAGACATGCTACAGTATACTATTATTTGTACCATTTTACGTCGTAGCGGCGATGGAATGCTTGCAAGTGAACCAAATGCTATCTCTGGTTTATGAGCTGGATTGGATTGAGCTTGGCCATCATGAGGATAAATCGAAGCATTGGATACAAATAACTTTCCTCGCGGAACTCTCTAACCCTGGCCTATAAAAAGTGATAGATTATTAGGAGGCACGAGTTGATTGGAGTTTTAGCGACTACCGAACAGTGTCTAAACAATCCCCTGTCTTTGGATGAAAAGGGGTTCAGAATTGGAAGTCCAGATGACGTGGAAAGAGAGCTCAGCTGGTAAGCGCTGTCATATTTCAAAATACATTGGAGGGAGACTGAAACTTTCTAGACATGTACCTAGTATTGTTAGGCTCCTTGGAGATGGACGAAACAGCGTGACTATCTTTTGCAATTGCTGATTCTCGGCATTTGTTAGAACGCAAAGACTAGCCAGTTGTCGTCCTACTTAATCCGGGTATAAGGTGGCAAAGGACTGCCGTGCTTGTGCCGAGGTCTTGTGACGTGATAATAGGTGAAATTCGCCGAAAAGCTCCTTGGGGGAAGCTGACAAGAATAGACACTCTCCGTATCAGGAACCGGCTGACTACGAACCGGGTACTATTATTGTAACTATTTTTTTTTTTCAGGCACAAACTTTCGTATCCATGTAACATTATTACAGGAGAGCAGAGGATCGACGGGATGTGCATCAAATGTACGCCTTTGGAACGTAGCTAACTCGTTCCCAACAGATACCGACATGGAAACGTCGGGGTATTTGCCGTTTCGTTTAGCTAATCAGCCCTGAAGGGGAGATTGGAGGAAGAGATTGGCAAGGTACGCTTCCTTGTTTTACACAGGATCCTCCAGGCAGGCGTTCGACACAATGGATACGGAGTTTCCTCCGTGGTGCTGGTGTCGAAATGCCCGACTGGAGCCGAGGATGGACGGCAATCTTGGCTGAAGATCTTGCCGCCCTACAGGAGATTGATTTGTAAATGAGAGTCCACGCCGGGCCGTCGGGTGACTGGGCATAAGGCGCACACTCCTTCCTCATCCCGGCGGTGCCATGCTTGAATGCATAAACTGGATGTTGGGCCTGCTCACCTACATATGCGATTGTTGGACAGATCAACTGGACAAGTTAACTAGGTAGTTCACTGGTTAGACAGTTAGCCGGCTAGCTGGTCAGCTTGGACAGGTAGTCGGACAGGTATACACCGTTACACGTAGGCTCGGCTCCTCTTCTCCCTCGTCCATGGTTCGGTAGTGTCTGGTCCGAACGGAGCCGCACGAGATTGCTAGTCTGCTGCGCATACCGTACAGCATATAGGTACGATAGGTTAGGTACAATAGGTAGGTTAGGTACGATAGGCACGTTAGGTATGATACGTTAGGTACGATATGTGCGATACATACGATACGTACGATTACGCGGAATACTTGCAGATTGCTTGGAGATACTTACGATGCAAAGTTGATAAACTGACAAGTGAAGTTACACTCACTCCCTACCCTCTCTGACACCCCCTTCGCCCCGCCCCGGAGTAGATCATTCACATCTAAGCTGCCAATCAACCCGGGTGTTCTAATAAGCGGATTCCGTATTAGGCAATGAAGTACCGCGATGCTCGGCTCTTGACAGGCTTGTACCACCAAAGTACCGGACACCCAACGGGAACGTACACAGGGTACATCTAATCCCAGGAGGCTAGATTTTAAGAGTACCCTAAGTACCTAGGTAATTTGGATATAACATACATGTATCTTGCGGCTGATGTGAGCAGTGAAAAAGGAGGTGGCCATCGGTGATCATGTGCGCGATCTATTATGCGGTGAGCGAGGCAACACAATGTTGCAACGCGCAAGTGCTTACATACATATCTTTCGAGTAGCTTTTAATTATTAGGAGAAAATAACTTGAGGAATGAATACTAAAAGGAGAATCGGGAGATTTTTTTGGAATAAAATCTGCTCGAAAGCGGCGTAGTTGGGGTGGTTGATTTAATATTCACGGATATTAAGCAGGTAGGTAGATATTAATTATGGTTGATTAATGGTGGATTGGACCGAATTATTGACAAGAATTGTAAAAGGAACGAGTCGAATTATAGACGTTATCAGCAATTAAACGATAAAAAGAGACCAATTCAAATGCAAGACTAATAAAAGGAAACGACGGATGTACCCAAGAGTGACAATGCAAACCTAAGAAACATAACTAGCCGCAGATAGGAAAATACGACGGGTAACAAGTACAAGGTGCATGTAGTTAGGTTACTAGTGTAAGTAACAATGTAAAAAGTTACAAGTAATGTTCCAGGCTTAAATCTCTGTTACTTTTCACAAAACTCAAAATGGGTCCCGAATCGCCAAGAAATGACAGCTCACAAAATGAAGATTGTGATGGGAAACAGGGACCAGGGCTCTAAAAGGTGCCCTCCCCCCCTGCTGGATCGTCCCGTGCCATGCCCCCCCCCATAGCTGCTCATCGTCACCGACAAAGTGTGGTCTGAGCTCAAGCTATCTTCACCTTGAACTCCCCTGCTCAATGGGGAACCGAATTGCCTGACCATTGCCCCATTCCTTACCTTACCAATGTATGGGTAGTTTATATAAAGGTACTTAATTTAATTAAATTATTGTAAAAATTTAGTTTATTTATTATATAAAATTTATTTAATTAATTAAGAATTTATTTAATTTTTATTGAATTTTTAGTAGGTATTTAATTATATAAATAATTAATATTAAGGATATATTTTTTATAATAATTTATATATTAATAAAAATAATTAATAAATTAAGGAATAAAGATTTTATTAATTTTAATTATAATGATGAAAATATTAATAATAAATATTTAATATAATTTATAAAAATTTTATTAAATATTTATAAAAAATGTATAAGATATGAAATTTAAATTCTAATTTTATTTATATTATGGATAAATATATTTTTTAATTTATTAATTTGGGTTGATATTTTATTTTATTTTAATTAAATTTTATTAATGATATGGATTATAATTTGGAATAATGTTATAATAAAAGATGGGGATTAAAGTAATATTATATAATATTTAAAAATTATTAAATTTTTGTTAGGTATTTTATGGTTAATATTAATGGGAAAGATTATATTAAATAATAAATTATAATATAAAAAAATATTATTTATATTAAATATATATATATTATGGTTATTCTTTTTATATATTTAAAAATATATTTTGATAATGTATTTTATATATATTTTATAGAAGTATTTAATGAGGAGTTTTAAAGTTGGTTATGGAATGATATAAATTGAATATAAGATTTTTATTGGAGATTTATTGAGGATTTAATTAAGATTAATAATAATATAAATATAATATAATATAGAGTAGAAATTTCTATTAAAATTTAATATTATAATATTGTTAAATAATATTTTTGTAATTTAATTTATTTGGAAATGTATTGGTATTAAAGTTTATTTGTATATATATTTAAAAATTTAAAATTATTATTATATATAAATTTAAGATAATAAGATTATATGGGTAAAGATTATTAAATTTAATTAAATATATAATGAATATTTAATGGTAATTAAAGTAATGGTATTTGTTTAAGTAATTGTTAAGTATTTTAAAAGTTTTAATTTATATGTTAAAATATTTATTAAAAATTTATTGGGGGAGATGGATTTTAAAGATATTAAATTATAAATTTATGAAATAGTATTGGGATAGAAGGATGGAGATAATGTGAGTGTTTATATAATATTTATTAAGATTTTATTAAATATTTATATAATATTTTAATAAAAAATCCCAAATTTGGGTAGGTTATTATAATGTAGATTTTTAATTATTTACCCATTTTTACAAAAAGATCTTATTTTATTTTAATTAATATTATTATTTTATAAATTATATTATTTACAAATTATTAATTAAAAAATTTTTATTAAAAAATTTTAAATTTTAAAAATTAATTATTAAAATAGAAAAATATTATAATATAATAAAAATTATAATTATATAAAATTTTAAATATTATAAATATTTTATAATTTTTTATTATATATTTTATAAATATTTATTAAATTTTTTATAATAATTTTTTATATTAATAATAATATAAAATTAATTTATATAAATTATAATATTTTATATTAATAATGGATTTTATAAAATTAATAATAATATTTTTAATTATTTTTAATAATTTATAAAATATATATATATTTACCAAATTTTTTTAAAAGGTAATTATAAAGTTTAATTTGCCAATTAATATATGTAATTTATAAAATAGAAGAATTTTAGAAATTATTAGGTAAATTTAAGAATCCTTATCAAATTATCATTAAAAACTTATTAAATATTTTAAAAACTTTCTTTAAAAATAATATTTTTTAATAATTTTTAAATAAAATTTAAAATAAAATTCTTAATAATATTTATTTATATTTTTTAATAATAAAATAATATGTTGAATTTTCTATTAAAAAAGAATTATTTATTTCTTAATAAGCTTATTATATTTTATTATATAATATAAATAAGAATTAAATTATAAAAATAGTTTTAAAAAAGTAAATTTTAAATAAGTAATTATAGATTATTTATAGAGTATTTAATAAATTAATTATAATAATATATTTAAATATTTTATAATAATAATATTAATTTTATAATTATTATATTTTATATAAAATAAATTAAGTTTTTAATGTAAATTAGGAATAAATCTATTTAAATAAATATAAATTTTAAATATTTGGTTAATTCAAATAAATATAAGATTATATGGGGTATTTTTGATTATTTAATGCAGAAATATATATATATTTAATTAATCCTTATAAAATCCTTATTAATTATTTATAAAATATTAATATATTTTTTAATTAAAATAATAATTAAAATAATAATTAATTTATAGATTCTAAATATATATTTATTTATATATTAAAATATATTCCCTTATATAAAATTAATTTTTAAATATTAATTTAAAGTAAAATATATTTATAATAATAATATTATTGGTATTATTATAAATTAAAAATAAATAAATTTTTATTATATATTTTTATTAATATTTATTA